>CAXKVY010007541.1:0-20727 GCA_964058915.1 Tetropium fuscum | reverse complement strand
CCATTAACTACGATGTCTAATGTGTTTCTATTGAACTTAACAACACTAAAAAGGCTTATGGAAATGAGTTACAAAATAATGGTTATTTAATTATTTAAGCGATTACAGTACTACTGATGACAACTTATAATGTGCACACAAAATTCATTGATTATAAGTACATACCTATACTAACAAATTAAAGGTGGCAAACCGAAACAAATGCACGAAATCAAGTTTCAACTTCACGAAATGGCCTAATAAAACCGCCATAGAAAATATAGTACTACTATATTTTCTACGCCAAACAGACTGAATGAATCTAGGGACTAGGGAATGAACTCGACAAGTTTCCTGTCACAGCATATCGTGAATGCGCAAACGCGATAGGGCGATAGCCAGGACTCGCCAGGCGGTGGGACTCGGGAGGATGGTTAAGAATAAAATTTATGCCGTCGGGCTCAGGTATTTGTGTTTGTGGTCCGCCAACATAGCAAGATAGAGATATTTAAAGGTACGTTCACATGAATACAATAATTATTATAAGATTTAACATGTGTAGCCATAGATATTTTGTATATTTATTTATTTTGGCTGTGCAAACTGTGGCCATGTGGCTGTGCAAACTGTGGCAGTGTTTTTATTCTTAGATTGAGGTTATGTATGTGACAATATGAAAATATTTAGTGTATGCGTGTATGGTTGTGTGGGGCGTCTGTACGCATCTGCATCCGCACGAAAGGTTAGATGCCCTGGGGCATCTATCCCGTACAGAAGGATAGATGGCCTGGGACATCTGTTCCCAAAATCGGTTTGTATTTTTCGAAGTTCTGTTTTTTTTGTAGGATGAACACACAATATAAACGAAAACCTGTTGTCAAGCCGACTAGGCAATGACGGCAAGAAAACCTGAGAGCAGCTCTAAGATGTTTAAATTCCGGCGAAATGGGAGTTAATAAACATTCCCGTGCCTATGATATCCCTTTACGAACACTGCGAAGGAGAAGATTTCAAGGAACCAGACCTGATCTACCTCTTGGTCCCCAGGGTGTTGGGAATAGAAAATCATGTAAGGGAATAGTAAACCATGTTCAGGGACAAGTCGGATTTGCTCCTGATAGGGAGGCAATTCGGGCATTGGTATGTCCATTTGCTGAAAAATTAGGAATCAACTATAAGTCTAATCATGATACCGGGTTAGCTGGTTATGATTGGTTAAGCTCATTTTTGAGAAGATATGAAGAATTAAGCGTAAGGCAGTCGCAGGGATTATCCATTGCTCGAAGCCAGGGAATGAATCGAGAAGAACCTAAACAATTTTTGATTTGCTTCAATAAAGTTACACGGAAAATAACATGTTCGTTAGACCGGAAAATATATTTAACATGGACGAGACCAGGTTCTAAGTGAATAACGAAGCTGGTACGGTAATCGCAATAAAGGGGCTAAGGATGTTCATACTTTAATTTCATCTGAAGTAGGCGAAAATGTGTCCACTATTGGCCTGCTGTAGTGCGGAGGGATGATTTTTACCACCAGTGGTTATATTAAAGGGACAACGAGAAAAACCAGAATTCGAAGATGAACTACCTTCAGGTTCCTAAGTGTTTATGAATGCTAAGTAATCGTACATTACTGCTGAGTTGTTTTTTAAATGTCTAAGGGAACATTTTGCTCCTCGGAAGCCGCCTGAAAGATCCATTTTGATTTTAGATGGGCAAGCTTCCCACACAAATTCTTTAGAAATGTTGGAATTTGCAGATGCAAATGTTATCGATATAATTTGCATTCCCATTAACACCATTCAAGCACTGCAGCCACTTGACAGGGAATTTTTTTAAATCCTTAAGAATAATGTAAAACGTGAAGCTCGACAGTGGATGAGACACCACCCAAGAAGACAGCTAAAGCAAGTCAATTTTTTTGGAAGAGCATGAGAAAAATCAGCCTCAGTTGAAACTGCTCTTTCAGGGTTTAGAGCAACAGGAATATTTCGTTTGGACTCCGATGCCATACCAGACGCTTTTTACGTAATTGCTGATGTAGCATCTTCTGCATGTAGCATCTTCTGCTTCCCAAAACCAATACCCAGGTCTCCTAATCTCAAGCCTACCAAACGGAAATTTAAAGAAACACCAAGCCTATTTCTTCAGGAAATTCATCCCGTTTAAATTATTCAACCGCGTCAATGAAAAAGAAAAAAACAAGCCGCTCAACTCCTAAACGAAAAAATATTAAAGCAAAGTAAAAACCAAAAGGTACATACCGAAACTGGAATTTCTGAAGATTCCGAAACTTATACCGATAATGAACCAAGTGGCAATACAAATTAAAAGCACTGTTAAGTTATCTTCGAAACATACAAAAAATGCGAAAACAACAAAGGAATCGCAATCGGAAAAATGTGTTGATTGTTTGGAAAATTATTTTGTAACAACAAACAGTGGATTCAGTGTACATCATGCCAAAAAATCATCAAGTATCATGAGACCTGTTCGTTGTACGGCAATAAATGCAGCATTTGTGGAAGAGAACAAAAAAGAGCTGAAAAGGGAAAAAGAAAGCCCTAAAAACACTTTTTAGGTTAATTCTCAGGTTTAGACTTTTAAAAAAGTTCCACCGTTTTGCCCTTTTCGCCAAATTTTGGTTCGAACAATGTTTTTCTTTTGTTGTTTTAAATGTTTTTTTTGTTTTATATAAGAGTTTATTTCTGTTTTTTGTAGCATATTTTTGGTTTATTATTGTTATTTGCCTTTATTTTAATAAAAATATGGTACTTACACATTTTTTAAAAGATAGGTTTTTTAATATACTATTATTTAATATGATCTTTTCTATTCTTTTAGAGCTGGGACATCTGTCCCGTTATTGTAGGGCATCTCACACGCATCATAGGGAGAGATGGCCAAAAACGACATTTTGATTTTCAAATATAAACCTGCAATTATTACATTATTTGAAAAACAAGATGTTGCAAGTGTTGTTCTTGATTAAATATCGTACATCTTATTTTTTTGTTGGGGTTTTTGGCCCTCAATGTTGCAAAGTTACAATTTTTTTTAGTTAGGTGGGGCAACTCTCCTGGAAGTTTACCTAATTTAGGATCAGAACCTTAAGACTTAATTGGCACCGTCGATATGGTAGTACCAACTGATAGATTACCTATTCGTTAATGAACCTGGGAAATTAGGGTAAGTACGTATCACGTTGAGCTACCTTACCGAAAATCTTAATATGTGAGGAAAGAACGTGATAAATATGGATAATGTGAGGAGTCATGTACATACGACATATTGTAGAGACAAGCAAGCTATTTGGGCGGTATAAAGGCCGGTGCAATTGGGTTTTGAACCGCACAAAATTTTTACCAAGCTGAAAATTTCTGGAAACAATAATCTCATTTATATCCCAAAGTTCCCAAAAAGCCGAATTGAGGAAAAGCCGCCATCATGAAAAAGGCTTGAATCGAATCTTGAATTTTTCGGGTTATGACTATCCTAGCAGGTCACTGAAGTGTTAAATTAACCGGTTTCGACGGAAATGCGGAATTAACGAAATATACATTAAATTAATTATGTGCGTTTCTACAGCAATAGCAATCTTTTACCATATTATCTCAAAAAAAGTTAAAGATGATTTTAACTGAAAATAACAAACTTAAAACTGCGAAAGAAAGTAGCGTCGTTAGAGATGAGTTTAACAACGCAAACGTTATCTAATTTATGTACAGACACGTAATATTTATGTAAGTTTGAGAGAGATCAAATATTTTCGACGGCATTGATTTTTCGGCTAGAAATAAAAATAGGTAAAAAACTTTTAACTGAAAACAGGTTTATTTTAAATCATCAGTTGTACTAAAAACTACAATATAATTAGAACACAAACCTAGATCTTCCTGATATTCTGACGTTTGGTAAGAAATAAAAACGTGGGACACATTTGAAATATGGTTTTTATGTGTCCCACGTTTTTATTTCTTAGCAAACGTTAGAATCTCAAGAAGATCCAAGTTTGTGTCATAACTATTTTGTAATATTTAGTACAACTAATGATAAAATCGTAATAATAAAACCGTTTAAAAGTTTCTATTTTGTTGCTTTTAGGTTTTTTAAGTTCCACTGTCGCCTCCATCGTTAAACCCTCGTCACCATGTATAATGTATGGGACACGATAAAAGCAACCAAGTGAGCCCAGTAACCTTAAACAACCCGAAGTACCAAGTCTGATTCAAATCGGTTCACAAATTCGATAGTCCGCCATTTTTGGATTCTCCATTTTGATTTTTTTACTTTTGAGTTAAAAATTGTCATGAATGACATTAAACACCGCAAGGTTTCAAGTTTGATACAAATCGGTTCATAAATAGGATAGTCCGCCATTTTGATTTTTTATAATAAAAAAAATTAAGTGTATTGTCATATATAATACCACAAGTGCTCTGGGTTTTGCCGACAATATTTGTCATTTTGACCATAAGTTGCTGCTGTGACGAAAATAATTACGAGTGCGAAGCGGGAGTAATCACAAACTAATGGCTAGTTATGATTTTTTAATATGTTATTGGGACTACTACCAGTAGTGTATATCCAAGTTTGCAGCTTCGAACGACCTGTGTAGCACTGGAAAAACGCGAAATTTTCGCACTATATAATAGCTCGCGATTTTGTAGAGTGAGAGGCAAATATAGATGCATTTATTCTGGTTAACTATAAATAATTAAAAAGCTACATGAGAACTGATAATCAAATTAGTTTCAGGCATTAGCTATTATTATATTAATGATTATAAGTTTTTTGTCCCAAAATTTTCTTAAAAGCCTGCTGTGATTTTGCAATGAAAATATGCATTTTTGTTTCTAAAATCATATTATTTTTATTTCAAGATCACAGCACAGGCTTCTAAGAAAATTTTTGGACAAAAAACATGTTATAATAATCACTATAATAATATAATAGCTATAGTGTTTTCGTTTGATATACAAACTAGAGCAAAAAATGGCGCGCCATTTTCCAAAGAGAACCCGTACCAATTACTACAGAGACGGTAAATCACATCACTATGAAATGCAAAAGGAAATTTAGTGTAAAATTATATACCGCCACAATTTCTTGTGAATACAACTAGGGTCTCCAGTCCGCGGCTTACCATATCGGTCGCTATCCCTCTTCAACTCATATAAACCCCATTTCCCTTCTCGCTCACTAGAAGACACCTCCATGAACAAGTCAGCGATTTACTGGCTTTACTGCTCAGTGGCGTATCATCATGCACCACCAAGGTGAAGTGACTTCAAAAGATGTCTTATATTCATATTCATATATGTGTAAAACTTCAAGCCAAAAAATTATTTAGTTTTGAATGTATGTAAAATATATTCAAAAAATTTTGCATGCTGCGTGTACAACTTAGTGCACAATTTAGCCAATAACAATTTAAAATAAAAGAAAGAAATTAAATTATTGCTATTGCCACGGGGGGGGGGGGGTTAAGAGCACTATTCGCTATCTGAAAATAGATCTCTTTCACTACTGTCTTCATTTACATTTATTATAACTGCATAATATCGAGATCCCATATTCTTGATTCCACCTTCTTCACATGGTCAGTTTGCAGTGATATGGAGGCAATAGAATTACCTCTATTCTGCTTGCTTTGGCCATTTCATCAACTACATACTTCTTGAAAGCTGGAAAATATTGCCTTGCCAGTGTCAACAATTCAGCTTTAAGTAGTGAATCATCGTGTTCAATGTTTATTTCTTCCAGCCAGTCTTTAATTTGCCCTTTTCGCCATGCAGTTGTGGGCATCTGTTCTGTTCTACGAGAATGATAAGGTTATTGGTTTTTATTTTATTTCCTATATTATAGGATAATTGCGCGCGCCACTGAGCACCGCATTCCATTAGTTTGCATATCAAACGAAAGCACTATAGTGCCTGAAACTAATTTGAATATCATATCTTATGTAGCTTTTTAACTATTTATAGTTATTCAAAATAAATGCAGATATTTGGCTTTTTCTCTACAAAATCCCAACCTTAATATAACATAATTTGAAATTCCAAGCGAACGCGTGTGACATTAGAGCCGCCATATTAGTTGACGCGTAACGTCTAGTAATTGTATTATTTCAATTATTAGGTATGTCAATTAATTATTGTGAGTATTGTTTGGTTTAAAATTTTGATTTGGAAGTCGGGTATTGTGAGTTATTATTGTTATAATTCGTCTCCAGTTGGAAATGGAGACATAATCAGATACCAAACCTAGATATTGTAAATATTGTTTAGTATCACAATGCAGATCATCGTCTATTAGAACACCAGGGAAAATATTTAGACTTCTCGCTTTACCTCTAAGTAACCAATTACATTATAGATATAATGGCGTTTCATTGATCTGTAAAATAGTATTTTAGTCAGGTAAGTTAAAATCTAAAAAATATTTCATATTACGATATGTGTACGATAGGTATACCTAGATGTACGTACTTTTAGTTATTTTATTTTGATATTCAATAATTTAATCTAATAAAGAGGATTAATTAATCCAGAATAAAAGTAAAATTATACCAAGCAAGTAAATATTGATCATCTTTTTCAAATAGGAATTAGGTAGGTAGGTATTACAACATTTGATAATATTTTTGTCAGATAAATACCGATTTTTACTAAAATTTCCTGGGGAGAATGAAGATTCTGCAACCACGCATTATTTTGATTAAATATAAGTGTCTAGGTATACTAAGAAAATAACTTAAAACATAACTTACGATTGTGGATTATTGTAGATTACAATTTCACTGGCGGTAAAGCTATAATTTGATAACAAAATGCATTAGCATAAATGTATAAACATTGGTAAATTGTCACTATCTGCTTTTACAAACTGGTTGTCAGTCATGTGTGCACAGGACACAATAAGTAACATCGACAAATAACAATATAACACTAACCAATAACTAAAAACTCTTAAAAAAACGTGCACAGAAAAAAGCGGAATACAACTAAATATTGTCAAATGGAAATATTGGAAAATGTCGTATCATGACATCATACAAATCCTCGGCGGCAGTCGTGAGAGCTCGGCTGTTTGTGGATATATTCCCAAGAAATTGAATTAAAATAATAAATTATAATAGCCCAGGAGTTTTAGGTTTTAACCCGGAAGTAATTATTGTAAAACTGGAAATTTGCAAGTGTTCTACTTGATGTGCTGAACAACACACCAAAAGTCCCCCAAAGTTTCGAGGGTGTGAAAGTCCTGGAATCCTGGGGAAGCGTTCATATGCACTGGAACAAGCGTAGCATAGGAACCATCTGGCTTACATTCTTCGGGATGGTACCGAATGGAACTAGAACGAATTAGCTATCTTTTAAACCATTAACAATTGCTACATTTCCGCTTCAGATTCAGAAATGGATACAGGGAATTATAAATAAAAAATGTTCTATATAGTTTTTTCGATGTATCGATATTTTTCCAGTTATTAGTGATTAGAAACATGCATGTTTTTGGGCGGTTTTTGGTGAATAACTCGAAATCTTCGTGTTCAATCAAAAAAGTTGAAATCGCCAAAAACGAAGCTTATAAGAAAATAAGAGATTTTTTTATGAATGCGCTAGGTCCAAAATAAAGGGAGTTATGACTCGTTGAAGAAGACGTTTTTACAACAACTTATTACGTTATTACGCTACGCTTGTTCCAGTAGGTTGGACACTGGACAGTTCTCCAGGATTCCAGGACTTCCCCACCCTCGAATTGTAGGAAGCCGACACGGAAGAATTGGGAAGAATTGGGACTTTTGATATGTTGTTAAGCACATCAAGTAGAATACATATGCAAATCTCCAGCTTTAAAACAATTACTTCCGGGTTCGAGCGATATATTTGAACTAAAACTCCTGGGCTATAAATAATTCTATAAAATAAAAATATATATATATATATATATATATATATATATATATATATATATATATATATATAATAAATACAATAAATATAAATATATATATATATATATATATATATATATATATATATATATATATATATATATATATATATATATATATATATATATATATATATATATATATATATATATATATATATATATACATATATATATATATATATATATATATATATATATATATATATATATATATATATATATATATAATAAATACAATAAATATAAATATATATATATATATATATATATATATATATATATATATATATATATATATATATATATATATATATATATATATATATATATATATATATATATATATATATATATATATATATATATATATATATATATATTTATATATATATATATATATATATATAATAAATACAATAAATATAAATATATATATATATATATATATATATATATATATATATATATATATATATATATATATATATATATATATATACATATATATATATATATATATATATATATATATATATATATATATATATATATATATATATATATATATATATATATATATATATATATATATATATATATATATATATATATATATATATATATATATATATATATATATACATATATATATATATATATATATATATATATATATATATATATATATATATATATATATATATATATATATATATATATATATATATGATTATATAATTATATATTATAATTATAATTTATATTTTAATTATATAAATGATGGCGTAGTCATGGAAATAAATAGTTTAATGTGTCTACTCTTTTAAAACATGTCAAATATCGACCTTTACAAAATTACAAAATCGTTGCATGCGAATAATCTTACTATAATGCGAATAATGGGAACCATTTTAATTTTTCGGCAGGGCCCTCAAACAACAACACCTCTAATACAGAGGGGTTATTGCCTCAAATCGTAGTTACGTTACTGGTTTTATGGGTGCTGTTATTTGTTCTCTGTATGTTTTTTAACTAACTTAAAATTACTGATTGTTTTTTATATGTCTAATACATGATCCAAGGAATTGATATTGTTACGGAAGCGTATACCTAAATAATTCTGTATATATATATATATATATATATATATATATATATATATATATATATATATATATATATATATATATATATATATATATATATATATATATATATATATATATATATATATATATATATATATATATATATATATATATTATATATATTCAAACTATGTATGATAATATATAGTAGCACATTTTGAGGTATTATCTTTACAATGAAAAAATATTTGGGGTAATTATATAATAATAGGTACATAATATATGCAAAAGTTTAGTTGTAGTAATTTTATAATACTTGTAAAAAATATTTTTGAGGTCATTTCATTATTTCAATAAATTACATTAAAAGAGCTCATCACGCTTGGATGATATGGATGATGTGCAAAGTAACGATTTTTGTTCTTTATGTGCCATTATCATGTACCATCTACCATCGTGCTTAACAAGTATATCAAGTAATACCGGCATAGGTAGGTATTTTTCAAATAAAAAAATGAGTCTTGGAACTACCAAATAAAGCCACCATCACAGGAACGGATACGTGTATAATAAATAGCAGATATTTCAACCGAAAATTAGGTCCTCCATCTTTATTGCCTGCCAACAGAACGGATAAAAAATTGATATAAGTTTGAGAGCGTATTGTCCAGACGCGATTCCCGCTGCGAGGAGATGTTCTTGCGGGGGCGGGCGAGCAGGGAAGCATGGCAGGAATGATTCACTAACAAAATAATATTGTGTATACACATGAAGCATGGTTTCAGATATTTAAAACTTATTACATATTTTCCTTCATGGTATTGATGGGAAATACCTATATCGAATTAATTTAATTCTCGGAAGTCTATTTATTCTATGGAAGCTTAGTTTATGTAGTTTTTTATATATTCAACTCGTTTAGATAGACATTAATATTTACTGATATTATTTCTTTCCTTTAAATTAATTAGCTTAAGTTTTAGTCGACCACATTCCTCAACATTTTTAATTTCTAAAACAATAATAATTAAAAGTGATATTAGAAGAAAGTTAATAATTAGAAGTGATAAGTCTTCACAACACGGTCTTCACAGGACTTTCTGTGCTATGTAGCTCTTATTGAGTTGTTACAAAAATATATAGTATGGTTATTTTTAATTATATAAATGATAGCGTAGTCATGGAAATAAATAGTTTAATGTGTCTACTCTTGTAAAACATGTCAAATATCGACCTTTACAAAATTACAAAATCGTTGCATGCGAATAATCTTAGTATAATGCGATTAATTTTAATTTTGCGGCAGGGCTCCCAAATCGTAGTTACGTTACTGGTTTTATGGGTGCTGTTATATGTTCTCTGTATGTTTTTAAACTAACTCAAAATTACGCAGATTGTTTTTTATTTGTCTAATACTTGATCCAAGGAATTGATATTGTTACGGAAGCATCAGAAGCGATTGTGCACGATGTATTGAAAATTCCCTAGATCTAGGGAAAAACTGCACAATCTGGCAACACCGCACCCGATGATGTGGCAGCATCGCATCTGGGGATGCCAAATACAACACCCCAAGGGTGAAGTCTCAATCATCTAGTACTTCAAATAACCGAGATACGCCCCTAGCCCCATTTATAACAGTTGCGGTATATGAACATGTGGACTACCCTCTGTAGAACCCTTCAAGATGGCTTGTATACAATCTATAATGAGATGGAACAAGTGAGAACAATCTAGAATGGGATGGAATAATCGAGAAACTCCTAGAACATTCCAGAACATTGAAAATAGTAGATATATGAGGCCCAGCCGATCGTGATATTAGTCTAGTTTTGTTTGAATGTTCATAGAGACAAGACCTAGTAACAAGTAATTAAAAGTGTTCAGTAGTGATTTATCATTGTAAACTGTAAGTTTATAACAAAGATTGTGGTTAAGAGTTATGAGCCACCAGCACTATTTCTTGTACACATTATGTAGAACTGAAATTATATAATAAATTATATAGGTAATCACCGCAATTTGAGATATGGATTTCAATAACTAATTACTAATTTCATCTGTGTTTTTAACTGCTACAAAGTTCCAAACCATTGCACTTAGCGCAGGAGATTATCTTTGGCCTCTGATAAGGTTAAATTAGCGACTAGGTTACTTATTGGTCAAGGCTTTCATGGCCGCAATCCATTATTGATGGTCTCTCGGTTATCCGAGAAACAGGAGTGGTTTCTTATTTTTTTTGAAATTTTCTTTTTCCAGCCTGTACCTAATAATATTCTCTACAACTTTGCCAAATAATTTTTTTCGGTAACTACATTTTTTTACGGTCCAGCGCCCATTATGTGGGAAAACATTCACCGTATTTATTTATTGGTGGTCCAGGAAATATACAAACAAAAGGCTGAATAGCTGGTTTTTGCAGGGTTGATCAAAAACTGTCTCCTTAGTTTCCAACAAAAAAATTGCAGTCCAACCCCTTCGGTGTTTAGCGCAATAGTCTCATGTGTTCTCATTACTCTGGGGTAACTTGTACTTAATAAAAATATCTACAGCGTTATTTCCTTATAATTATTGTTTTTAATGTTGATATTAACCAGTAGAGGCCTCAACATGTATGCGGCTACAATATTGATTTGTATTTATTATTACAACATTATTACAATTTATTATTACAATATTATTTTTTAACGTTGAAGCATATTTAATAGGGACGTTCAAAGGGAATTTTGAGGTATAAACGACGGTTGCAACAAATTGGATGTAATGCCCAAAAAACTTTGTATTTTCAGCGATGTGCTTTACGTGTAAATGTTAATTGTCAATTGAACTCATTTCCACACCACCCCTGAGGTACAGTTCTGACCCCGTTTCTTTTACGTGATTTCCCCAGAAGGTCTATTTCCCCAGAAGTTCTATTTCCCCAGAAAGCCTATTTCCCCAGAAGGTATTAACCAGTAGAGGCTTAATACCAACATTAAAAAAATATAAGGAAATAAGGACCAATTATAAGGAAATTATAAGGACCCAAAAAAACACCCCTAAATAATGAGACCACCTCGCTGTACTGGGGTTGCACTACTATATGTCGGTTAAAAACTCAGGAGACAGTTCTCGATCAGCCCTGCAAAAATCAGCTATGCAGCCTTTTGTTTGTATTTTTCCTGAACCATAATAAATAAATATGGTGAAGGTTTTTCCATATAATGGGCACTGGGCCCTGAAAAATCAAAGTTACCAAAAAATATAATTAGGCAAAGTTGTAGAGAATATTCTTATATACAAGCTGGAAAAAGAAAATTAAAAATAATAATGAGAAACCACTCCTATTGAAACACCCTACAAGCTGTGGACTGTGACTTTTTGTTTGGATACTCGAGAGACACCCCTCGATCGACCCTGAAAAAATCAGCTTGCCGGGACAAATTTGTTTGAAAAATTAAATCTTTCTTGAACTACTTGCCGCCTGTAGTATTACGCTAGGAAAGATTTCATGTACCATGCCTTGACCTTGTATGTCACATTTACGATTTTTTGTGTAATACAAAAAAATATCAATCAAACCAAAAATACAATAAAAATATCGAGTGCAGCATTGAATCCATTCGTTTATATAGGATTGAATAAGAATGCTCCATCCCGAATTTTTGATTGATATATGAGTTTGAAAAATTATGTTTTATAGACAAAGCCATTTATTTGTGGTGTGCAGGAAGAATTTAAAAATAAACATGATTCCAATGTGTATAATGTATATAAGAATGCACATAGACACGGGTCTGTCGCGTGCGGACCCATTTGAGGATGACATCAAGATTAAACGAAGACATGAAAGAAAATACTCATCATGATAATCACAATTTAGTAACAACGTAGGACTTTTTAAATATTGCTCTAGGAATTTTAATAGGGTTATTAGTTAATGATTGATTAAATAAAATGAAGCTTGAAACAATAAGTAGATAGTTTAATAAGTGCACTGTAATTTTCTGTAATTGTGTTTCTGTGCAGGTCTTTTGAATGGTTATTATTATGGATGTTAATTTATTATTAGTTTTTAAGATACCTATCATCTTGTTATTAACTTTTATTTTTATTGGATATACCTTTATATTATGATCAGTATCTACTTAATCAGTAGATACCTACCTAAATTGATATATAATAATAATTTTATTGAAAATAGGAATGTACCGGGTGATTCATTAACAGAGGACGCCTGCCATGTCTGAGGAACTGTATGACAGAACGTTGGGGAAAAATCTATATCAAAAGTGTAGGAGAGGGCGTTATACTAAAGTTAAATTATATAAATTAAATATCTCCGTAATTTGCTATGATAAGGTATACTGAATATATACTATACTACATATGTTCTTGGTAATGTTCGTAAAATTTTGTATAACTTTGGTCTTAAAATGTTTTCCATAGCTCTGAAAATTAAGTAGCGGGGGGAAGATAAACATTTGTAAAAAAAAGCGATTCCCGGTTTGGCTTAAGAGAATCAAAGAATTTGATTTCATTGGAAAGGGTTTCATTTACTTTATCATTGCTAAAATAGAATGTACCAATTTAATTGTTGCCGGGGATGCTAGGTGGCGCTGTTTTAAATAAAAACAAACTCCATTTTTCCCGATATTTCAAATGTAAATATATGTTTATTCTCACAAAGTTATATAGATAATCAAAGTTTCAAGAAACAGATGAAAACCGCAAGCCGATATGTTATTTCTAACTGAAAAAATTGATAGAAATATGTTTTTCACACCAAAAAAGTATTAAAGAATTTATACCGATTACTCGTAGTGGTCAGAAACGGTGAAAATAAGTAAGGATAAAGCTAGAAACATTTATTCATCAAATATTTATATGGTAACGTCAGGTGAGCTAGCGGGCCAGCGGGAGGAAATTTCCTCACAAGTGGATTAGAAGAGGCAGTTTATTTCCATGGCCCGCTAGGTCACCTGACTTTACCTGTCTGGATTTTTATCTTTGGGGGTAGTGTGAAAGATTTAGTGTTTGCAGAATATATCTGTAAACTTTGCAATTCACATGTATCCGCTGCAGAAGTGGATTCTGCCGTGCAAGTAACACGCGACAGAATTGAGCGTTGTATAGAGAATGACAGCAAGCAGTTTGAACATCTGGGTATTCATTATAGAAATGATCCCGGTCAACCTGTCGGAGTTCTGCCCTTTATCGGTGAAATTCTTACTGGTTTTATTCCCATATTCTTAATTTAGTAATTTATACAAACTTATACAAGGGTTTTGATTACTTCCTTGCTTCAAAAACCTCTTCTTTTCTTAGTTTATTTTCAGTAAAAATTACCTATTTATAAAATGCTGTAAAGTATGTAATTGGATTGTTTTTAATGTAAGCAAAACTCAATTTTCACTTAACGGTATCTATATCTATCTGTTACTCACCAAAACTAAAAAATAAAGGCAATATTTGACAAAAAACTGAAACAAGACTTTACTCAAAACTTATATTTTTTCATATTAATCCATGCCGGCTCATGGGGTGAAGCAAGTGAAGCGGCAATTCACTCTTATTTTCACAATTTATAATGCATATTTTTCAAACCAAGAGTATTAATAATGTAATGTAACAAATTATTATTTAATAATATAAAATTTTATTGTAAGCAAGTACAATTAATAATAGCAATCGGTAGATACTGGTCCTTCATATAAGAGCAACTGTGAAAGTATTGTGCGCCTATGTCGGTGAGAGGGAAGAGACAGGCCACACCACATCACAATTGAAATGAAAGTGGCGCGAAATTATACGGTTGCAATGGTAACAGTCACCCACGTGTCCGATCGCATATGACTAGTAAAGTGTATATGATTGAAATTGAAACCGTATAAAAACAACAGCCGGCAGAAATAGTCGGCACCTCTTTATTGCACTTTATTGCGGAGGTAGAAATGTTTGTTATTAAGAAATTATTTTAGGAATCCTTTTATGGAAACTGTATTTTATTTTTTTGCCTATCAGATACATATTATTGGTCCATTTAGCCAATAACATATTTTTGTGAGTTTTTTTGTAGGTAACTACCAGTTTTACATATAAGTATTTAAATTTATTAATTTTAGTTTTAAAGTTAACCCACATTATACTGAAATATGTTATTGCTCAGCAGGACCAACGAGAGGGTATGAACACATCCTTGCCATGGGATGAGAATGAGAGGTAACATTAACGAAGGGCAACGGTGTTAGCAAAAAATAAAATAAAAATGTAGTGTTCTTGAATATGAAAACAAAAATAAATATTGGTATATATAAAAAGTATAATATATAACAAGATTAAAATATTTCTCTTCTCTGGAATAAAGTAGATAATTTCAATTAAAATTTCTAAATAAACTAAATCATGTAATAGCTAAATATTTACTTAGCAAAGCTAAATATTTTCTTCTGAAAATGTATCAGCGCCCGAATCTTCACTTTCTGAAGAGGAATCATTATCCAGTTGAATTATAATCGGCGCAATGAGGGCTAGTGTTGGATACTCATTTTCTATTTAAATTACGTGCCGAATGCAGTTTTTCATAAAGTTGGTAAGTTATTACATTTTCGCAAACTTTTTTTAATTCTGCCCAAACCATCTCTATAGCAGGGGCATGCCGTCCTTGGAAGCAAGGAGAGCTTCCCCTAATCGCATCGCCTAACCCATACCAAATACAGCGTTGACTCCGATCGAGTTACAGTTGTAGAAAATCCAATAGAACCTACCTTATGCCGGCCGGCCGCTAGCTTCTATAATCCATCGGACCGCGCTGGCTGAGCTGATCCAGCCGCTTGCTTTAATATGGGCGCGGAAGCTATCGATGGAGTAGGTTTTTTGTTTGCGTCGAGGTCGAGAGGATATTGAACTTTCCTTTCCACCTGCTGAATGCATGGGCGCGCGCTGGCTGGTCGGTAGCGTGTTTTAAGCTCACGTGGAAGCTATCGTTAGAGTAGGTTCTTTGTTTTTAAGTTTTAACGGCTATCCGTTTGTGATACGTGAGTCGCGGACTGTGTCGTGTCTCATGCGAAGCAGCGACATGTAAGACAGTAATATGGATATGGACATGCAGATACCGTCAACTTCGGCTGTCGGGAATAACGTTGATAATTTTGGACAATTAAGTACGAAGCAGCAAGACGGGTGTATGTGAATGTGTGGTGTGTGTTTATTAATAAAGGGATTTTATTATTATTATATAAGGGTTTTATTTATTATTCAATTAATTATTAAAGGACGGGCAAAACCACCAAGGAAAAATTTAACCACAAAAATGAAAAGCTGTATAGGCATTTCTATCCGGAAAAACATTACGAAAAATTTAAATGGTTAACAGGGTATGAAAATATTAATAAATTATTTTGTTGGTCATGTTTACATTTTGATGCGTTTAAATCTCTTTTTCTTCTTCATTGGAGCCAGTTCTTCGATCGAGTGTTACTACGATCTGAACTAAAAGTGAATTACGGAACTGATGACATTAGCGAAAAAAATAACGCTAGAGAACTAATTAATTAAACTAATAAACTAATTTTTAAAAAACTACACTGAAGTGTCGGAATTGTGGGAATTAGTATTGACAATACCTGCCACAAGTTCGTTAGTAGTACGCAATTATTCAATACTTAAACGTATAAAGAATTTCGTGGGAAATTCAACGGGACAGGAGATATTTTCGCAAAATTTCACCGCAGGTCCCTGCTCTATAGGATTAAATAATATGCAATAGTATGGAGGTAACCGCAAAACTGTATGACCATTGGCTGTTATCAATCGCGTATTCGTTTTTGAAATTTTGCTCTTTTATTCTTTTCATTAATTCACGCTTTATTGGAACTTTTACACGAATTTCCATTTTTTAAATGAATTTTAAAATGTCTTCCTTTTTTATTATGGTATTTGGTATTTTATTTAATGTGAGTGATAAGACGCATTATCTAATACAATTACCGAATTAGGCGGAATATTTGGTAGAAGCTGTTCAGAAAACCATCTTTCCAATAGATGGTCTGTCATATCTTGTGTCTGTCGTGATAGTCGGCAGAAGACGGCGACATATATTTTTGGCCGACAATAGCAACGCATTGCGTATAAACCCGTTTACACTTATTATTTAGTATTTAAAACACAATTGTGTGAACAATCTACACACCCATACTGAAGAACAACATCATGCGTGTCAAACCATGTCTAGTCTAAATACACTAGGTATATGGCTGATTAGTTGACGATATTCTTTGATTTTTGCCAAATAATCTACTCGAAGTGCAACTATACGCCGTGATTGCATAATTACCATACGACTGTCAAGCCGCATTGTAATAAAACATTTCGTAGTGTATCTATAGACCTATACCTAATAATAAACAGGAAAATCGCTTAATTTTTCTTGAATCTTTGGTAAAGTAGGAACTATATTTTCTTTATACATATTATAAATTTTACGCCATAATACATCTCTGGTAGAATCATCAATATTTTTTAGTTTCGCATTTTCAAAGAAATGATTTACGACGCAGCAGACAAGTCTGTTTATTCACTTTACACCAGCGCGCAGCCATAGATAGTCCAGTAACGGACTCGCATACACATTTTCAACTACTCTTCGAATCTCAATGCCACTGCTAAATATATAAGACGAAATTTCAAGATCAGTGCGGACGGTCTTGTGCTTTAGACACCGACAAGTTTCAATTCCGCTCATATAAACCTTACATGCCTTTTTTCATAGTGACAGAGGTGAGTGACAAAAAAATTAAATGACAACCATTTTCGAAAGGCTAATTTTTTTGGATTGTGTCACATTTGTGGTCTAGAGAAATAACCCGCCGTCAGTCTGTCAGTTTCGTTAGCGTTTGGTGCGTGGGCGGATTAAAGTTTGCAAAAAAACTATAGATGTTGCGACTACTTTCTAAAATCTGAAAATAGAAATGCGAGGAGTATACTAATTAGAAAACTGTTATACCATGGTCAGTGTTAAAAATCATGCAACCGGGCGTGTCAGTAGTGTGTTTAACTTCCAAACTTCCAACTTTTAAATTCCATATTCCGTAAGTAGGGAATAATATCATTATTAAAAAAGCTTAACACATCGCTGCGCAAGACTGATATATCCGTCGTGCGGTATCGCATCCGTGTGCGCATGACTGAGAAATCCGTCATGTGCGTATGATCTCTTGTAATGGTCAGTCGTGGCTCTAATTATCAATTAGCTCTAGTTACTAATTTTAATGCTCAGTGCGCATGACGTATTTTTCCGTAGCGGCCCAATAGGCCCTATTGGGCCTATTGGGTCTAAAAAAACTTTTCTATGGCCAATTATTAACTGTTCTGTGAAAGAACTTAATAAAACGTACGTTATTTAACCAGCAAAATCACTTAAACTCTTAACACATTGAAAAACTAGTATGCCATTCATTCACGTCTAGCTAGAAATGAAGCGACGAGTCCAACGCCCGAGGAAATTAGACCATAGATCTGCCGACCCAGGCCAGTGTCACAGAATTGCCAATGTTCAATTCACAAAACAATAAACTGACATAGATATGCACTACGATATTTGTGGTAAATCTATGACAAAGAATCTATTAAACTCGGCTGTTAAACTGTAGCAATATTAATGAATGTAATCGACTAATGAAAGTAATATGCCGACCTTAATTTCTAAACACATGCTAAATGGAACGTGTAGTCACTGCTTACAATCAATTTATTCGTCAAATGTACCTGAATAAAAGTGAACGTAACAATAAGTATGTTTATTGTAGTGCAAATTAGTGGAAAACGATCTTTTAAAGTTAGTGCAGATTGTGCAGCTGAAATATTCAAACTCGTTCACCGTGCTTTCGAAGTAATTATAAAAAGTCAAAATTGATCGGTCAGTGTTATGACGGCGCGAGTGTAATATCCGGACTTAGAAAAATGCTTTGCAGGCAAAAATTAAAGAAGTGGCTCCACAAAAGTGTTGTTCATTGTGTAGCTCATCGCTTAAATTTAGTTTTAAAAGTGTTAAAAGAAATCTAAATGCCGTATATTTTTTGCAAATGTAAGCGGACTTCCGTCATTTTTCCACCATTCGACAAAAAAAAACGTGTGTACCTGGCTACAGTGATTTTTGCAAAAAACGCTGCACCTATTCCAGAACCCACCAGCCGCCACTGATATTAATATCCCTCCCATATGCCTTGAAATATGCTATTAATATAAAAGTCTAAAAAGTGAATTGATGTGAAGATGGTCTAGCCAAATAGGTAAAAAATCTGTTCAGATATTTGTAGCTAATATTTCAAATTTTTACCAAACCAAACTATAGTGGTCGCTTTCCTAGTACTTATATATTCCAATACGTAATAAAAAAACGGTATCGACAAAACAATAGATATTGTGAACTGTTTGTTTGTTCAGGCCACTCTATTATTTGCGTGAATATTGGCAATTATTTTTTGTTGGCTCATATAAAAATTAATAAATGACAAGAAATCGTATCTAAAAATAAAATATAAAGTGAATTGTACTACAATATTACAAAACGCGAACCTGAAACATTCCCCAGATTTTTATTACCTTCCACGTAGATATAGGTTTTATTAATTTTATTTTATTATGACTGAGCTCAATAAATTTTGCTGTAGATCCTTAAGAACAGAGAGACAGGAGGGACATGGTTGGTCTGACGCCAATGAAAATACTTAATTTCCACATTATTATTTTAATAATTATTGATAATTGTGTATTATCACGTATCACTTGATGTTTGCGAGTACAGTTTCATCGTAAATATTACATGGTATAGTCGCTTCCATTAATTTGAATTCTTCAAGATTATTTCAATGTTACCACTGAACATTGTAAAAATATAATGAGGTAGGTAACTTTTGAGGAGATAAGTTTAGTTTTATTTGCATTTGTAATTACACAGCATAAAACCAAAGTTACTTGACAACTTTATATTACTTGCGAAATATAAGGAATTTTCTTATATCAGTTAAAAGCACTATGGCACAAAAATTCAGTAGCGGAATATTTTTTTATTTATATGGGGAGCTACGAGTATTATGAAAAAAGGAAAAACTCGGAAACCATTTGAACTATTATATACATTTTACGAGTTTTGATCATTATTAATTTTATGTTAGTTCAATTATTATTTATGATATCTAAAATATGTATATTATTGTTATTGTTTCATTCGTCTTCAATTTCAAATTGTAATTTCTTGTAACTATTGCTATATTTGCTCAGAATGTTTTGTGAAAAGTAATCTTGGGTTTGTAGCATTTCATTATATAGCGAAATAAGCAAATTGATAAACCCAAGATTACTTTTCACAAAACAAATATGATTAGCAAGGAATATAATATATATATATATATATATATATATATATATATATATATATATATATATATATATATATATATATATATATATATATATATATGTATATATATATATATATATATATATATATATATATATATATATATATATATATATATATATATATATATATATATATATATATATATATATATATATATATATATATATATATATATATATATATATATATATATATATATATATATATATATATATATATATATATATATATATATATATATATATATATATGACTCTGGCGCACAAATCGGGCTGTATTTCATCGATGGCGTGGCGTA
>CAXKVY010007540.1:0-20146 GCA_964058915.1 Tetropium fuscum | reverse complement strand
TTTCAAAATGTTTCTTCGAAATGACATGTAGTGAGTTATTGACTTATGGTAAGTATTTGGGGGTTTTATTTCTGTTATAAAAAAGAGTTATAGGGCATTTTCAAAAAGTGTGTTTTTTTAAATTTCATTATATGAACGAAATTATTTGTCACCTTGCTCAGAACTCTGGAGACGGTTTTATTTTAATGGACAATAATTTTCTCCCGCACAAGACGGCAACTACTCTACTGCTTATATTAAGATAATTTTAATCACAAAGTTAGTAAAACACCTTTATCGTTCTCTACGCCAATGTATACCTAATATATAGCCGTTCAATTGCTACATCATAATTTTCTGTGAAATTTATGTACCTAAACTTGAGATTGGTGCAAGTGTAGCAGCAGCCCCTGTACCGAGCCACGGGCGCGGAGAGATCACAAGAAATCGGCGTGCCGTGGGAGCAGCCATTTTGCGGCCAAGGTAAACTGCGGAAGTGCATCGCAAGACAGACTCCTCCCTAGGGACGTACGCGCTCCCTGGGGACCCCCGGCCCCGCCGCGGAGCATACGCGTTCCCATGGGGACGGTAGGATGATGACGGCAAAGCGGCCAGTAGGCGGCGGCGGCCCCGTTCGATATTCTACTTGAAATATGGCCATCGACCATTTCCAGATCCCTACGCCGGACCCACTCAACAACTCACTCCAAGATTCCCCCTGCATGTCTTTATGCCCTCGCCGCTAATGGCCCTACCGGCTCGATAATCGTAAGCCGGAAGCCGGGATTTAGTCGCAAATTACGTAGGACTTAAAAATATTTAGGTGTTCCACGGGGTTCATATCGCGGGCCACTAAAATAATCAATGATGCTCATTGCGTTCTTGCTCGTTTTTCCTATCTACAATCCGGAACATGTAGGGAATGCGATGTACCTCAGGGTCGATGCCGAGGACCACTAGATGCTCATAAATGCATTATGATGGCATGATTTAACAATTAGCAACAACCGATTTGTCACATAATAAATAATTTATAAAATAAAATTTATAGTGGGCAGATATATATGAGGTTGTTCGTTAATGAGGGCAATAACGGAGAAACCATCGTGTGAGTAATGTTGTTGCTGTTAATAGAAAAAAATATGTTTTATTTATTTCTAAGAACTTGTATACAAGGAAATGTAAATATACTATTAGATAGTATTATAAAACCAACATTCTAAGAAAATATTTTTTTCTGGTTTACAGATTAACTTTTGTTTGATAATCTCATAAATAGCTAAATCAAGTCAGTAATTTTATTTCAGGTGTAATTACAGATGCCACAGATCATTGAAAATATATTTTCATCACAATTTGGCCTTTAATTAATACCAGTCAACGTACAAAAATGTTGGATATGTAGATCCTAGAGTTTTGTGCACAATGACCATTATCAGTGGTTACTGATAAACTACTGATGTCGCAAGTACTAACTTCGTCATCTATAATACTTGTAAAACTATATATTATTTTCTTATTATACTGTTTTACTTTTTAATATTTCTATCCATTCTTCTTTGGTTATTTTGATCTATTATTTATATTTAACATTTACGAGAACGTACTTCTGACCTATCTTATCGATGGGCGATCCTCAGATACTTGCCATAAACATTACTGATATTGAAAATTAGAAAATTGGGATATACAGTCTCTAAATAGTTACATACTCAAAATATAATAAATTTCCTCTAAATTTCTACCTACATACCTATTTCACTTGTTAACATAATATATATTTATTGTAAAAAGGCGATATACTATATATTAATTTGACTGACTTACTTGCTCAATATAGGGAATTCAAAACAGAAACCGTGGCACGTCATTGACTGACCAGCGGACATTGTTGCCAAATCTCAAAATGTTAAAGATATTTCATTTCTACTTTGAGGTTATGGTGGAGCAAACAAATTCTTGAAAAATTAAATAAGATACTATTTATTTAGGCCTGACCCATTTTCTTAAGTAACACAGTGAGCTACAAAATAATGTTTTGCTTAAAATGTTTTGACCACTGATTTGACATAATTAATGGTATTCATTGAATCACTTTATTTTCATTAGAGGCATAAATACCATAATAATTAATTAGCAAATTTATTTCAGTCAGTTACACAATCATCTCTTAATTTTATTTAGTCACATCAGATGTACACATTTATTATATTTTCCAAAGAAATAAATGTCAAGTTTGAGGTCAGCTGGATGTACCTAATATTATGTACTTACGTCTATTGTACATGTCATAAATAATATTCCGAATATTACTAATATGAAATGTTACAGTATTGGTGGCCTTCTTAGATGATGCCGTTTCCACAAAATAAAAAAGCTCTGAGTCTTTATTTTGTGGAGGCGACATCATTTCATTATTTTTCCCTGCTTGTGAAATCTTAACCGTGGACAAAGGTTAGTACCTTCTCGCTATTGCGACTCATTATTTTCAAGTATGTCTCAAAACACTCTATCAAATAAATAATAATAATAATCATAATAATAATAATAATAATCGTATAAAGAATAATCGACTGCAGTATATTTTCTGATCAATCAAAATATAGGAACAGTCACAAGCTTCGCGAACAGTTTAAATTGCGTTTAAGAATAAGAAAAACTGTAATAATTTATACATCATAGCATTAATGCTGGTATTCAAAATGTAGGTAGGTATTACTGTCAAACAAACTGTCAAGTAGTGTCGAAGATACCGTGACAACCTCATTCTGGCAACAAAATTTCGAACGGTGTTACCAACTGTATGTACTGATGTCGGAACTGTTATACATTGGCATTGTTTATACTCTCTTCTTTTGTCACTGATGATCTGCAACGGGTTTTGTTTTGAATTCCCTATATAAGTAAATCATTTCTCTTTCTCCGATTTTATTAGAGGATCAAATCAATATTTTCTAGGTATTTTGTTTGAAACTTGTTCAATATACTTTTCATACTACAAGAAACTTACTTCCAAATACGAAATTATAATGAAAAAATGTACAATAATTGCTTAAAATGATGCACCCCAACTTTTGTATATATATATATATATATATATATATATATATATATATATATATATATATATATATATATATATATATATATATATATATATATATATATATATATATATATATATATAAATATATAAATATATATATATATATATATATATATATATAAATATATATATATATATATATATATATATATATATATATATATATATATATATATATATATATATATATATATATATATATATATATATATATATATATATATATATATACATATATATATATATATATATATATATATATATATATATATATATATATATATATATATATATATAAATAAATATATAAATATATATATAGCATGAATTGATTTATATGTTATTTAAATAGATAATATTTTAACAATATATTTTGCTCTGCTCAATAATATATTTGTTGTTCCTAAATATCTATATAGTAAACTTCACTACAAAGAAGTACAATATAAAGTGCCATTCTTCGACTCCACTGCCAGGTTAATAAAACCTATAACAGCGGATATATTACTAAGATCTCTGCAGTGCTACAAGCCCCAGATATTTCTTAGAAAATTACAGACACTACAGGAAGCTTCTGTCATTTATTTCAATTTCCATACGCATTACTATGGATTTGCCTGGTGAGACAGTGTGAATAGAATACATTTTTATTTGCTGCCGCCCGTCACAAGGGCAAATATAAGAACTATAAGGAATAACGCTGCCTCACAGCGTTATTTATTTTTCCCTTTTCTTGGCCCCGGACAGTGAGACGGCCCTTTAAATCCAATCTCACCCATAGCCAAAAACTACATTCCCACATGGACGTTCATATTGGAGTTTTGACGGTGTTAAATATTGAATTTCTAAGGGCATTAAACGACGAACTTTAGGAGACGGTGCCCGTAGCCTGTCAATTTTTTATGAGGACTTTTTTGAAATTGTTATAATTTGACGTGGGTCAACAACATATAGCGTGTTGCAGCTATATGTTTCTACTAAATGTAAATCTGCAAAAATAGTACAGCATTTCATGAAGATATATTCGTAGATTTCGTTTATAAGAATCTTTATAACTTTATTCGGGCGGCATGCCCAGATTTTGGCATATACGAGTCCTCCTACATAGGAATAATCCGAGTTGCGAATACTCAACCTGACTGTAATCAAATGAATTCGATAACATTACACCATGTGTTTCTCCTTCACATTATACATTGAGAACTTCAAATCGCGAGAATTATTAATATAGATATTAAAAAAACATGTCGATAGAAGTACTTTCATTAAATAAAATGTACTACACAAAAAAACTTATTATTTATCTATCTGGATAGATAATAAATTTTACAAAATAATGTCAATAGATTAAACATACTGACAATGAAATAGACATTTTTCACAGAGCCACAGGGCAGTGCATTTTTCTACAGTACTTTAAAATCCTATGCCATATTTTTACCTCTCAATTCGTTAAAATATATTATATTAATTTGAGAGCGTTGGCTGATATATGATTGTTACCGGATCCTTCGCCATTTTCTACAATAAATCAACATGGCAATTTTCATAGGTAACAACTAAATTATACAATTAATTGCATTTAAAATAAAATGCTTTTCTTTTTCCCGTATAGATTAATTAATACCTGCCGGTAGTTTTTTTCGGTGAAAAGTAATATATACTCACTTGAAACCTCCTCATGTCCCTGGGGTTTCCGGCGTTTTTCAGGCAGTTTTGGTTACATTTTAGAAAGAATTTCAGAAAAAATCTGTAACAGAAGAACTACATATTAATACTCATACACTAACAGAAGTTAGTAATTTCACAAACAATAATATAAGCAAATATATAAGCATGGTTTTTATTTTATTAGATAAATAATGTTTTGAAGTGATTATAAAAAATATTTAAAACATCGATGGATGCGACTGGATCTGTATTCTAATTAATCATCCCAAACCACGTATTCAATGAAACACAAGACCGGAAAAATAATCAAATTAAAAAGCGCTGTACAAATTATTTATAAGCATATTATCCGGGAAAATGTCATGGAAATGTTTTTGGACGTTCGTTTCATACCTACGCGGGCCCAGCAGAGCGCAACGGAAATGGGAAATTGATTGCCTATGGCCGATAATTGTGTATTGGTGCTTTTTGTCCACTCATTTCGCGAGCTGTTGATGCCGATGCTCGTTTAGCTTCCGTTTATATGCGACAATTTGATGTTGAATGGGTTTTTCCTCGTCAAATATTAAACACTCAACTTTGTATTGGAAACACTCGAATTGTATTGGAAAGTACTTCAATGACGATTTTCAATTTTTTTGATAAGTAAGCACATGTTTCAACGTCATAATTTTTTTTACGATATACCTACCTACTTAACTGTCTATATTACATATTTACTATAATATGTTTCCATCCGATGTCTGACCTATTATATAATTAAAACCCGATTTCTCTTGGGTATAATATTATTGCGTTACCATAGGCGTATGTTTTTTCTGGGTATAAATCACTGTATTTAATTTTTGCGCCGAGATTAACCCCGGGACGTTTAAGTCGGGAGCAAGTTAATCTTTTTTTATTGCGGGAGGCATTGTAAACACGAAAACCGCAGTCGAACGTCGTCTCGGCGGGGCTGTTACGAGTTAAGTTAGTTACAGGCGAGCGCCTACTTAGAATGGAAACATAATTTATAAGCGATTCATAATACGAAAGTGTCGACAAGAAATTGAGTGAAAGTTTCGAGACACCGTGAATATACAACAGAGGAATGAAATTTCTCAGTGTCGGGAACTTTATTATTTTCCTCAAGTTAGGAGCTATTAAAATGGGCGGAATTACTGCTGTGCAGTCTCGGGCCTGAACTGTTCTAGTCACCATTTCGATATTGCATATAGAGAGTTGTCGTAAAATAAACGTTTCGGCACTTAAACTGAACGATAATATATTTTTAGCTTGATGTTTTGAGTCAATTATCTTTTATTTCGCGTCGTCAAAGTCGAGAGATGATTGCTAAACGGTGTATTTTGTATATACTTTAAAACCATCTCGTGTATCCATAGTTCTTCTCTCTCTCTTCTGCTCTGCGTCTATGAAATCTTTCTAGAGACTTTTGACGACAATATGGTCAACAGTAGTTATATATTTCTACTCGGGAAGAGAAAAAAATCTATAAAAAAGCATTTAAAATTCAAATGAAATCAGAGATATTTTACTTGTGTAGCTTCAAAATCATGTAAATATATCCGGCTATCAGTTAAAGCAGACGAAAGGTAGTGGCTTCCCGTTTAATGAAAAGTACGTCGACATGGCAATCTATACCGAGCGGTTCTTTATTCCAGGCGATCGTTAACGCCCGCTAAGAGCAGTAATTTGTCTTAAGGTAGAAAATTAGAGAGGGCGTAGCCGGCCGAATCAGCACTTTACCTAGAGGAAAAAGATTAGCCGCCCTACTGCAACGTTTTCACGTATATGCGGACTCCAATCCGGCCATTTACTTACGTACAGCGTCTTGCGGTCGCCATGCATTATGCAAATCTGCTATTCCTCGCCTGTCATCAATTAATAAACCCCATATCAAGACGCCTTAATAATTGATAGCCCTTCCATTACGCCAGTGCGCGCCGTGAGGCATAACAGAACGGAAGTTGTTTCAGTTTTAATCATGCAAAGCTCAGATATATCCGTTAAGTCTTGGGATGCGATTTAACAGATCACTTCTTGTTCCACAAATATTTACCTAAACTATTTACTATTTACGTTTATGCTTTATTTTATGCATTTTAAAGTTTAACATCTTCTGGATAACTGTATGCCTAATGCTTTTATATATAATATGTTCAAATAGAACAAATATAAATAGTAGACTAGGTTTGTGTATTCCAAGAATTTGAGTTCCGTCAAAAACTAATGTCATAAAACGTCACTGCAAGTGTTGGAGTATTAATATTTTAAATTCAAGTATAAATGATCAATGAAACAAATCGTACACTGCTCTGAAGATCCCCAATAAAGGTGAAAGAACTTGTAAAACTTCTAAGTGGTTCGTTTCAAATAGACAGCAAATAGACTTATTCGTCTATTTGCTTATTTATCTATGTAATGAAATGCTTCAAACCCAAGATTACTTTTCACAAAACAAATATGAATAGCAAAGAACTTCAAAGCTAATATATATATATATATATATATATATATATATATATATATATATATATATATATATATATATATATATATATATATATGTATATATATATATATATATATATACATATACATATATATATATATATATATATATATGTATATATATATATATATATATATATATATATATATATATATATATATATATATATATATATATATATATATATATATATATATATATATATATATATACATATACATATATATATATATATATATATATATATATATATATATATATATATATATATATATATATATATATATATATATATATATATATATATATATATATATATATATATATATATATATATATATATATATATATATATATATATATATATATATATATATATATATATATATATATACATATACATATATATATATATATATATATATATATATATATATATATATATATATATATATATATATATATATATATATATATATATATATATATATATATATATATATATATATATATATATATATATATATATATATATATATATATATCCATACAGTTATGGACCTTTTTACATTTAACTAAACTAAATTTACATTAAAATAAACTCGACCTAAATCCACTGTTATTTTAGCATTCATATTCGACATAAAGAAGTTCTTTAGTCAAATATTACTCCATGTCCTAAAACTAGAACACGTAGAGATGTGAGCACGTGTTTTTGGTTCTATATCGCCGGAGAGTATATTTTACCTAGGTATATCCGTTTGATATAGTGCGTAAAGACTATTATACACGTATTTATGTTCTATATGCATTTTTACTTACACATTGTACTTAGTCGTATTGTTTAATACAAATAAAAAGAAGTAACAGTGATGTGTCGTTTTATTATTGCTACTTTTTATATTTTTATAACAAAAAGAACTTAATACAATGGATTTGAAGGATCGTAATGCTTCCTCACAGCCTCCTTGCCAAATAATTTTATAACCAAACTAAAAGTTGCACAAATGAACCTGAATATTGATTTCGAATATTTTAAGCATCTATTAATAAATACGGAAAATACTAATCGCTAATATGTTGAACGGTCTAGTTCCAGTACGACAATACCGAGTGACGATGATAGCTGCGCTGGTAAGAAAAAAACCTGTAAAAACTAGGTATAAAGTCCAAACCAAATTCAAAACAGAATACCGTACTCAAATCTAAACCACAGTCAACACACTAATTACCAAAGCGAAACACAACTTGAGGAAATAAAGCTAAAAAAAATGTAAATTCATTGGTTATTAAGTCCCGCATTCCTATAGCATATATTATTTAAATCAGTTAATATAGGCCGTAAAAATTTATTTCCTTTAAGTTATGCATTAGTATTAAATTATACATTCAGTTCTGATTATAGTCAAGCGATAAACAGCTCATATCATGAAAGTAGCGTCAATTGGGTACTACAAGTACGTTAGACTACCCGGAGTTCCTGGACTTGCCGCCATAAAGACACGCTGTATTGCTTCTTCCCTGTGAACGCTAAAATAACACCGCTTCTTTTCTACTCACCGCCATTTGAGATCCCTGTAATGACTATTGCCATTTTGGGTCCGTAAGACAGATTTCTATTAACGCTAAACCTTTTAACGCTTTTAACTACCGCTTAACCAAGCTTGACCGTATGCAGATCGAATCATCTGGAGATATATGTCTATAGTCTTATATAGTGTGATATACAGATAGAATTGGCAGTAGATGAATTGAACAAATACTGACAATTAACCTGTTAGAACCATTCACGTGTATTCCTTTAGATAGGATAATAAAAGATCTATCAGTGAATCGCGTAGCCCCTGGATTACCGCCCATCTTTACTAGCAGCTAGTCGGGGCCCCTATAGTACTGCCTGTAGGGTAAAACTGGGACATTTACGCTATAAACAGATATTGGCGCCCGAGACAAAAACTAAACACCGCACCAAAGAGGGTCCGGGTGTTGTCTTGAGAAACATTATTAGACGCGTTTCTATTGTCGGGACGAAGTAACGTAAGGGCACTGAACTATCCGCTACACGTGATCAATGACGGTTTTTTTATGGCAATTATTACCAACTCTAAATAAACCAACCAATCGCAAGCCATAAAATTCTAATAAATATTTTATTATTCTTGATAGGTATAATTATTGCGCTACTTCGGAAAGACGCCGCATGTACACATCTGACAGTTTAGAGAAAACAATTACTAAATATTTGGGATATTTGATATTGCTGTAATTTTCTTACTAAATAACGCAATGATCTGATTTTTTTAATAGTAAACGAAAAATTGCTACTTTTTAATAATGTTAATTTTTTTTACGTACGGTACTTTATGTTACTAAATTTGAAATTTTACTAAGCAAGAATGCTGCCTACTTTTAAATAGGAAATGAATACAAACAATAAATTTATATATTATACACATTTTAATTTTTTTCCAATGTCTATTATTATTAAAAATCATAAAATAGTATTGTATAAATTGATTGTTGAAACCATGTATGTAAATACATACGCGTTTAGTTTTCTCACATCTTACTAGAGTGATTTTACTAGAGAAGAAAGCCGTATGTCGTCACATGTGCTCTTTATATTTTGTACAATAAATGAGAAATCATACACATACGTCTGAAATGGACACATAGGGCTTTTTTCTCTGGTACTGCGGTCAAACAAACTAAAGCGAGACAAATGTTGAAATTTTGAGTCATTTATTTTTTATTTTTAGTAGTAAAAAACAATATTTTAGATATTTATATCATAGTATATAATTTAGAGATTCTAAAAATTGCATTTACTCGATTTATAAAAAAGGTGCACATACGGCATTTTCCGAAGTAGGGCAGAACATGTCTAAAACATGAATTAATTCTCGTTAAAGAAAGATTTTATGTGTGTGAAAGAAAATTATGTGTGTTCATAATACTGTGAACTGTACAACAGAAATTATAACGCATATATATATATATATATATATATATATATATATATATATATATATATATATATATATATATATATATATATATATATATATATATATATATATATATATATATATATATATATATATATATATATATATATATATATATATATATATATATATATATATATATATATATATATATATATATATATATATATATATATATATATATATATATATATATATATATATATATATATATATATATATATATATATATATATATATATATATATATATATATATATATATATATATATATATATATATATATATATATATATATATATATATATATATATATATATATATAATAATATATATATATATATATATATATATATATATATATATATATATATATATATATATATATATATATATATATATATATATATATATATATATATATATATATATATATATATATATATATATATATATATATATATATATATATATATATATATATATATATATATATATATATATATATATATATATATATATATATATATATATATATATATATATATATATATATATATATATATATATATATAGTATATAGAAACATAGTAGAAATTATAACGCAAATAAGTTTAATAAAAAATTTGAAGCAGAGCACATTTCAAGCATAGTACATTTAAAAAGCATTTATCAATTTTATTATGTCTTCGCTTGCTTATTCTCTTTCTTATAATAGAACAAAACTTGCAGTTCTTTCATAAGAAATAATTTGTGACGCCTGTTGCCGTAATTATTTCAAAATAAAATGGCAATTGTTAATAATCAGTCCCGACATTTACACTAGCTCGTACAAAATATGTAAACGGGGGGCGCTCGACTGGTGTTACCTTATTACAGCCTCCCATATGGCCGCAGGACATCAGCTCGGATGCCTTATGTTGCCAGTACTGTTAACTAATGTATGCCGGATACGGAGTAGGACTTGGCAAGATAAATAGAGAGGCAATAGCCCCAGGACAGGAGACTAACACGATATAAAGGACCCTAGCAGGCGGACTCCTTGTAACCGGATTACACTGTACGATATTCATCCGGAATTATATGCCTAGAGTACGGTGGGCATTGCGGTCACGTACTGTAATATTTTTGTAAACGTCCAGGAATATTATAATATTAATAGCAGCAGTGTGTCACAGAAAATGTATCGCAGACAATATTTCATTTAGTGGAAATAATATTCTACAAGAATCGGAAAATCGTTGTGAAAACAAATAATATTAGCTTCATAAGGCTATTTCGGTCTCGACTCATTCGGTAGTTATAGTACATTACATACCGAGCGGGAAAGTACTCTATTTCAGCCGAGCGGCAAGGTAGTTTACCGAGGTGCGAAGCACCGAGGTAAACTACAGACGCGAGGCTAGAATGAGCTCCCGCGAGGTTTGTATACTATTTTACTCACAATCGGTTAGTAGTTTATGGATTTCTAATACTCACATTCTACCAATAATAATTTCGTTTCAAATATCTGTATCCATTTTCATTATGTGATAAGATGAATTATTTTAAGTAACCTGTGAGATCGTTGCTAGGTAACAAAACAAGTTTGTTGAATCTGACATTTAGGCGATACACGACGCCATTAATTGTACATATAATCAAATTGTGTTTATTTTACAAAAATGTCTGATAGTGAATTTGAATGTACGCCACCAGAAGTGCGGGTAGCTGCAGAGAGAGCTACTGAAGGAATAATTCCTGAAAAAAGCAGGGAGAGGTATGAAAACACCTATGAACTATACAGTAAATGGTGCGTGGCTAAAGGTGTGCAGCATACCTCTGAGACGGTACTTCTTGCTTATTTTTGTGAAATAAGCAAACAAAGTAAAGCCTCCACATTATGGTCAAGATATTCGATGTTGCGAGCAGTATTAAACTTTAGGCATAATGTTGATATTAGTAATTACGCAAAATTGAAGGCATTTTTGAAAAGGAAGAATGTGGGATATCAAGCTAAAAAGTCAAGTGTTTTTTCTGAAGCACACATCGATACATTTTTAAACAATGCCCCGATAGAATATCTTCCTCAAAAGGTAATTTTAATTTATTTAGTGCATATTAAATATATGTTATATTAAATTTTTTTAGGTTGCTTTAATTATTGGCATTTCCGGAGCCTGTAGGTGCGATGAACTTTTAAAAATGAAAATAAGTGACCTGGATATTTTAGAAAATCGAATTATAATAGTGATTCCTGTCACAAAAACCTACTCTTCCCGTACATTTGTAATTACAAAATCGGAATGGATAAATATAATAAAGCAATACTGTGACCTTCGTAATAACATTGACTCTGATAGATTTTTTTTACAAATAAGATTTGGTAAAATTACACGACAGCCTTTTGGGCATAATGCTATAGGAAGTTTTCCCAAAAAAATAGCAACTTATTTAAAGCTGGAAAATGTTAACAGGTTTACAGGACATTGTTTTAGACGTACTTCAGCAACATTATTAGCAAATACAGGTGGAGACATCCTACAGTTGAAAAAGTTGGGGGGTTGGAAATCCAACACCGTAGCAGAGGGATATGTGGAGAATTCATTACATGGACAAATAAAAATTGCTAATATGTTGTCTCATGTAGAAAATCCAGAAACGTCGGCGTCTTCATCTATTTCTGAAACTCATAATTTTGAGCAACACGGTCTTACTTTAACCGTTAATAGTAATCATAATTCCAATGTAACTATTAATATTTATAATTCCAAATAGTTTTCTTTTTGTTATTGTTGTTGTTGTTTCTGAATTAAATAAATGTTGAGTGGATTCTATTCTTTCTAAACCATCTTTTAATCAAAAATGACATTGACATTTCCAGGTAAGAAAAGTGACAGATGCTAGCCGGGAAAGTACTTTCCCGGCTAGCTGGGAAAGTAAAGTAAGTAATAAGTCGCTTCCCGATTACTTCAAAGGTTAGAAATCCATAAATTACTAACCGATTGTGAGTAAAATATATAATTATTATATTAATAACTGTCACTTTATTTGGTAAATAATTACTTTGAGTTTTCTTGAAAGTATATCTGACAACACTATTTATATATAAGTCTTCATTCACCCTACCAGTTATTAAACATATTCTGCAAACCTTAAAGCGGTAGGTAACTTAAGGACACATGAACTATTTAAATGTAAAAGTTTTGTGATTCGTTATTTATTGGGGCAAAATTACCCGCATTTTTTCTAACAAAATGAAAACTTACATATAAACTGAACATCGTTATTACAAAAGCTATAAACTACCTTAAAAGGTAACGAGATATCCCGCCGTAATTCACCATATTATACGAGATTGCCGAGTAGATTCGCCGCTGTTTACCTGCATGAAATTATATCACCTCGGCAAAATTGTTTTCAAAGTCCCTTAAATCACATTCCACCTACAGCATTACTCTTATTACAATGTTATTTGGCACGGCCCGGGGTTATTTACGCCCGTCGTAATAACATTATAGCAGGACATGAATATGATCGCAGTCTCATGGGATACTCTTCTCGCTTTTAACCGTTTTACTCTCACTTATCTTACTGGTTATGCGCTTTTAAAATACGCCCGGTTATTCTAGGTTTTAAGTATGCACCGACCAGATATCTATATTGTGTTGTAATTCCACTGACCTTGCTAGTGTTTGGTGGTGTTTCCAGGATTCAGGAAATAATTTCTTCGGAAATAGATTTTAGCATTTTTTTAAATACCACTAGGAAATTAGCTGACAGAAATGGATTCTAAAGTATAATATGAATATAATATGAATATGTCTAATAAAAGATCAGTAGTAAGAAATACGCCATATATTTTGATCCGGTGATCGCCTGCAAACTTCAATCAGCAGATGAGCAGATCAGCAAATGCATTTATGTGTTTACATCGAAGGCAGAGCTCATTACAGATTTTACATATTTTCACGTACCTACCCACATTTTCCTTTGAAATTGTTTTCACTTATAAAATGGCAATGATTCAGTCATCGTTTTTATCTAGCACTATAAATATATATTTTACAAGCTTTTATTTAACTTGCTATGTATTGTCTGTAACAGACATATATGAGAATGAATAAATGCCGCGTCGTCAAAGAATGCCGCTACGCTTTGACGAGATCAAAGTCGGCTCGCGCCCCTCATCAAAGACATCGGATTTCCCTTTGACGATGCGGCATTTTTTAATTCTCATATATATCTGTTACAAACTATATGTATGCATCTATGTATATTTGTTCCGGTCAAATCTTGCAACTGAATTTTTAAGTAGTTATCCTCAACCGATTGAGCTGAAATTCTTCACGCACGTATAGTTTGGATGACAATGCATAGTTAACTAAGTGAATCCATTCTAAATCCAATATGGCGCACCGTCCAATATGGCGGACTACTTAATTTTTATTCACTTCCATGACATGGGTATTATATAAAAAAAATTCTGAGAAGAAATCTAAAATAAAATGGCGTCACCCTAAATACAATTTGGCGGACTCCAGGATGGTGGATTATTTATTTTTTATGAACGTCCGTGATATGGGTAGATATCAAATGAAAGGGTTTGCTGAGAAGAATTCCAAAAATTTAAAGACGTCAATTTAAATCAAATATGGCGGACTCCCAAAGATGGTGGACTATGTTTTGCCATAGGGGTGCAAAAACCACATGATATGGATATCAAATCAAAGGGTTCAAGGGGAAAAATGGGCAAAATGGCGGAAAACAAGAGAGCCGTCATACCATTTTGAAGAGTTATAACTCTTCAGCAGGCGATACCAATTTTTCAAGATGGCGGATCTAATATGGCGATCAAAAACTTAGTTGCTCCAATCCGTCTGAAATTGTTATCCCGGGGATTTTGGAGTCCCCGATTACGATTTTGGGGTCGAATTGTTCGGATAAAATTTTGCAACTGAATTTTAAAAGTACGCCTTGGTTGGCTTCATACTATCACTTGTGTAATTTGGCGAGATGGGCTATTGACGCCCATCTGGTTTGCAACCTGTCTAGGAGAACGTAAGCTCCAAAATAAAACCAGGAACCGTATTTTGTTAGGCAGCTTCAAGCTGAATTAAGTCGAGTTAAGGATAGTCAAATCACTAGAAGGTCTCCTAGAGAAGAAAGTCCAGCGTCCAAGAAACATGTCCAGCGATAACAAAAATAAAAAGTAAATTAACAGTTAAAAAACATTTTTATGAACATTCTTTTATTTATATGCTCTAAATAAAATAAAATGAACTTTAAATTAAATTAAACGCATCAATTTGTTACATTACACAATTTATATGATATAAAAGCTTGTCGTTAGATTTACCTACTTTATAAAAAACATATTTTTTTTCTTAGAATTACTTATGTCAATATCAAGTTACATATTGTATTATTGTTTATCTACACAGTTAAATCTCGCGACAAGCTTTTATATCATATAAATTCTGCAATGTAATAGATTGATGGGTTTCGTTTAATTTACAATTTATTTTCTTCTTTTTAGAGCATTTAAATAAAAGCTTGTTCCTAAAAATGTTTTTTTTACAATTAATTTATTTTGTATTTTTTAGTTATCGCTGGACATGTTTCTAAGTCTGTTCATTTCATTTAATGCGTCATTGTTGCAAAGTGGTTTACCTGTTAATTTAGTACAATCTAGTTCTTTCATTGGGAGACCTTCTAATGATTTAACTCTACATAACTCTACTTATTTCAACGGATTTGATTTTGGAGCTGTCCTCTTAGACTGGTTCCAAACCAATGCTATAGACGCCCATATCGCTAAATTATACAAGTCATAGTATGAAGCCAACCAAGGCGTTCTTTTAAAATATCAGACGGATTGGAGCAACTAAGTTTTTGATCGCCATCTTAGATCCGCCATCTTGAAAAATTTGTATCGCCTGCAGTTGACCCTTGTCGGTTCCTACAAGGTTTGTTCGAGCACCACCAAACCCTCTCAGTTGATACCCATATCACGGAAGTGCAAATTTACAACATCTATAGATAAGCCCGGTAACAAGGACATAGTAACTACAATCAAAATCGGCAGATTGCGATGGGCAGGCCATGTGAACAGATATGATGATAATTATCCTGCAAAAAAGAACCTTAAAGCAGAGCCCATAGGCACAAGACGGCCTCTTGTGGAAGGCCAAAGCTGCTCTGGACAGATGGTATAAGCGAAGACGCACGAAAGATAGGAGCACCGAACTGGACGATGCAGACCAGAGACATGAATGAATGGCGAATGAAGCTGGAGAAGGTCGAAACCCTACTACAGGGTTGTATGGCCATTGATGATGATGATGATCACGGAAGTGCATAAAAATAATTAATACGCCATCTTTGAAAGTCCGCCATATTGGATTTAGTGATGTCATTTTATTTTTTAATTCTTCTCAGTAAACCTTTTCATTTAATACATATGTCATGGAAGTGCATAAAAAGTAACTAGTCCGCCATCTTGGGCGGTTCGCCATACTGGATTTGTAATTACGTCACTTAGCTAGCCATGCATTGTCATTCATACTATGCGTGCAGGTAAAATAGTTTATGATAATTACTTTAAAATTCAGTTGCAAGATTTGACCCGCACAAATATACATAGATATATACATACATAGCAAGTTAACTGAAGGCTTGTAAAATGATGCCATATAACCATGCATTATCATCCAAACTAAACCTGCATGCAAAATTTCAGCTCAATTAGTTGAGGATAACTGCTTTAAAATTCACATGCAAGATTTGACCCGAACAAACATACATATATAGATACATACATAGCAAGTTAAATAAAAGCTTGTAAAATACGTAAATCTCGCGACAAGCTATTGTATCATATAAATTGTGTAATGTAATAAATTCATGGGTATAATTTAATTTAAAGTTTATTTTCTTCTTTTTAGAGCATTTAAATAAAAGCTTGTCGTTAAAAATGTGTTTTTTACCATTAATTTGTTCATGATGATCTTGGATATTAAAAGACATACATACGTACATAGCCTATTTGAATGTAGGTATCTAGTTTCTCAAGATTTACACAACCAAAATAGATTCAATTAACAGGGTATCCAATTTCCTCTGGACAGCGAACAACTCGTTTTTCTTACTAGAAAAAGTATATAAAAATATGTTTTACATATTATTTTGTTTATAAAAGCGAAAATACATTTTCCAGTTCAATATTGGACAATGCAATTTAGAAAACTGACTTATCAGTCGATGTCTGCCTTTACTTAAACGTGTTAGTTCGAGAGGCTAATATATTAATTTAATTGCAACTAGTCTTAATTGTTTGCTACTTTTAATACATCCAAGTATATTAAATATTACTTGATCTGAGAATATTACGCTAGCAGATAATTATGCTCGAATTTCACTTTCATCCAGTGCCGCAACAAAAAGTGCATTTATGGACCCGACTATAGGGACAGTTTTCCGGCTCTGCACCTCTACATCTCCTTCTGGCTCGCGCCTCTCTCCCTCGGGATTCAGCCAGTTCCCTCGGGTAGGTATTGACTCTTCTCTCTCCCCTGAGCTGGTCGTCAATACCGCAGGGAGCCTGCTCGACGCTCTCCGAGACCAGCCGAAACTCTTGGCGTTTATCTACCCGCAAAACTTCTCTGTTATTCGGTCTGCCTACATATTTACTACTCTGCCACTTAATTAGACCTCTTTATGTTACTGTTTAAATACTTGAACTTTTGATTGATTAAATTTAGGTGAAACGTGTGTGTTACGCAGCCAGGGGGATCGAAATCTGCTAAGCTTCGGAAAAATTCGTTTTCTCTTTTCTACGGAAACAAATATCGCAGAGTAATAATAGTTACTTATAATATTTTATAGAAGTTTGATTGTCTCTTTCGACCAGCGGTTATTCTCACGAATAAAATTCATGAAAAATATATCCAAGTTACCTAATATATTTATTTACACAGACACTTTCACACACACATTATTTGTTTTCTCTTTGTAATATATTTGCTACCAATATATATATATATATATATATATATATATATATATATATATATATATATATATATATATATATATATATATATATATATATATATATATATATATATATATATATATATATATATATATATATATAAACCCTCCAAAAATATATAAAGATAGGAAAGAAATTAGAAGATATATATATATATATATATATATATATATATATATATATATATATACCAGGGAAAAATTTTCCCGTGGGATAGTAAAGTCAAATAAAAAAAAATATAAAAAATCAATATCAATCAATATTTTCCGGTCGCACATTCCCCCCGAAAGTCATAGTAACTGATCAATTTTAAGAATTTTCTTAATTAAGATAAAACAAGTTTACCTATATACCCTAAGCAAACGCTACAGCTTTAGGTAAATAAAGAATAGCATAGATAAGAGAAATACATTAAAAAAACATAGATATTTTAATATTTATATTTCAACATCATATATTTAAGATAGTTAATTGATAAAAAAAATTACAATTTACAGCTTTATGTCAATAATATTTTACTCATTATTTTTAATACTTGCTGTTTTACACTCCGATTAGTGATGGTGGCCGCAAAATTTAAAGACTCGGGTGGCGAAGGTAACTATTCGGGTGGCTAAAAAATATACCTAAAGGTTACCATTTTAAAATATTGGTACAGCAGTACAATTTTAATAAATTTGATATTTTGTGAATGTACTTTAAAACACATGGAAAGTGTCTATACTAGTTCTAATAAATTTAGAAAGGCAGTGTTAGTCATGGGCGTAGGAATCTTTTTTAGGGGTCGATAGCAGAAGGTTTGTTTATATGCATATTTTAAACACCACAGCGGATATTGAATGTAAGTTTCTACACAACTCATGAAGTATTGGTTTCAGCGCATTACCATTTTTAGTGGTTTATTTTCCGCAAGAAACAAAAATAAATATGTACAAAACAGCTAAGTAGCCGTGAAAAATAAACTTTAAAACAGAAAAATAAAATAAATATATATTCCAAAATAATGCAAAAAATTTTCAACAAAAAATAAAAACCATAAAATAAATAAAACAAATATCTATTTCAAAATAGAGCTAAAATTTATCGACATAAAATAAAAATCCTTTACACCTTAATACATTAATACTTACCTCAAAATGTAATTAATACCACTATTTTCTATGTCGCTATTTAGTAATATTATAATCACTAATATTACTATTTTCCGCCACTTTCCATCCACTTCATCTTCACTGTCGCTATCACCATTTCCAATATAAATCACAATTGATCAACCGCCAAATCTACATCTCACATGATCTGTTCCTCTTTCATCACGTGATTAATATACTTGTGCCAATTTCCTGCTGTGACATTTTCCATTGCTCCTTAGCATTAGCTGACGGAAGTAGCGCTTCCGTCAGCTAATTTAACAGTTCGAGTCACTCTCGCCACTCCCCATGTTCTTTGCGGCCAGATCAATTCAATGGGGTTCAATTCGCAGCGATAAGGAGGTAATCTCAACAATGTGACTCCATTCGTCAATATCAGGTCATCTACTGCCAGTTTCTTATATTTATGGACATGTACTTAGCAACTTGCAATAATTCCGCTTTCAAGTAGTTTTGGTAAGGAATGCCCTGTTAACCATTCTTGATTTCTTCTCTTTCTCCACGATTTCTGGGATGTATTCCCATATTCGGCTATCATAAGGCGCATTGTATAAGTACGCCGGCAAAACATTTATCAAATACTTCGGAATCCATGTTCTTGTGGTAGTCTACGGTCTTCTTAGAATGAAATATCAATTTTCCATTAGGCAGAAATCCACTATCACTTCCAATATGCGCTATAAT
>CAXKVY010007539.1:0-10261 GCA_964058915.1 Tetropium fuscum | reverse complement strand
GAAATCGGCGTGCCGTGGGAGCAGCCATTTTGCGGCCAAGGTAAACTGCGGAAGTGCATCGCAAGACAGACTCCTCCCTAGGGACGTACGCGCTCCCTGGGGACCCCCGGCCCCGCCGCGGAGCATACGCGTTCCCATGGGGACGGTAGGATGATGACGGCAAAGCGGCCAGTAGGCGGCGGCGGCCCCGTTCGATATTCTACTTGAAATATGGCCATCGACCATTTCCAGATCCCTACGCCGGACCCACTCAACAACTCACTCCAAGATTCCCCCTGCATGTCTTTATGCCCTCGCCGCTAATGGCCCTACCGGCTCGATAATCGTAAGCCGGAAGCCGGGATTTAGTCGCAAATTACGTAGGACTTAAAAATATTTAGGTGTTCCACGGGGTTCATATCGCGGGCCACTAAAATAATCAATGATGCTCATTGCGTTCTTGCTCGTTTTTCCTATCTACAATCCGGAACATGTAGGGAATGCGATGTACCTCAGGGTCGATGCCGAGGACCACTAGATGCTCATAAATGCATTATGATGGCATGATTTAACAATTAGCAACAACCGATTTGTCACATAATAAATAATTTATAAAATAAAATTTATAGTGGGCAGATATATATGAGGTTGTTCGTTAATGAGGGCAATAACGGAGAAACCATCGTGTGAGTAATGTTGTTGCTGTTAATAGAAAAAAATATGTTTTATTTATTTCTAAGAACTTGTATACAAGGAAATGTAAATATACTATTAGATAGTATTATAAAACCAACATTCTAAGAAAATATTTTTTTCTGGTTTACAGATTAACTTTTGTTTGATAATCTCATAAATAGCTAAATCAAGTCAGTAATTTTATTTCAGGTGTAATTACAGATGCCACAGATCATTGAAAATATATTTTCATCACAATTTGGCCTTTAATTAATACCAGTCAACGTACAAAAATGTTGGATATGTAGATCCTAGAGTTTTGTGCACAATGACCATTATCAGTGGTTACTGATAAACTACTGATGTCGCAAGTACTAACTTCGTCATCTATAATACTTGTAAAACTATATATTATTTTCTTATTATACTGTTTTACTTTTTAATATTTCTATCCATTCTTCTTTGGTTATTTTGATCTATTATTTATATTTAACATTTACGAGAACGTACTTCTGACCTATCTTATCGATGGGCGATCCTCAGATACTTGCCATAAACATTACTGATATTGAAAATTAGAAAATTGGGATATACAGTCTCTAAATAGTTACATACTCAAAATATAATAAATTTCCTCTAAATTTCTACCTACATACCTATTTCACTTGTTAACATAATATATATTTATTGTAAAAAGGCGATATACTATATATTAATTTGACTGACTTACTTGCTCAATATAGGGAATTCAAAACAGAAACCGTGGCACGTCATTGACTGACCAGCGGACATTGTTGCCAAATCTCAAAATGTTAAAGATATTTCATTTCTACTTTGAGGTTATGGTGGAGCAAACAAATTCTTGAAAAATTAAATAAGATACTATTTATTTAGGCCTGACCCATTTTCTTAAGTAACACAGTGAGCTACAAAATAATGTTTTGCTTAAAATGTTTTGACCACTGATTTGACATAATTAATGGTATTCATTGAATCACTTTATTTTCATTAGAGGCATAAATACCATAATAATTAATTAGCAAATTTATTTCAGTCAGTTACACAATCATCTCTTAATTTTATTTAGTCACATCAGATGTACACATTTATTATATTTTCCAAAGAAATAAATGTCAAGTTTGAGGTCAGCTGGATGTACCTAATATTATGTACTTACGTCTATTGTACATGTCATAAATAATATTCCGAATATTACTAATATGAAATGTTACAGTATTGGTGGCCTTCTTAGATGATGCCGTTTCCACAAAATAAAAAAGCTCTGAGTCTTTATTTTGTGGAGGCGACATCATTTCATTATTTTTCCCTGCTTGTGAAATCTTAACCGTGGACAAAGGTTAGTACCTTCTCGCTATTGCGACTCATTATTTTCAAGTATGTCTCAAAACACTCTATCAAATAAATAATAATAATAATCATAATAATAATAATAATAATCGTATAAAGAATAATCGACTGCAGTATATTTTCTGATCAATCAAAATATAGGAACAGTCACAAGCTTCGCGAACAGTTTAAATTGCGTTTAAGAATAAGAAAAACTGTAATAATTTATACATCATAGCATTAATGCTGGTATTCAAAATGTAGGTAGGTATTACTGTCAAACAAACTGTCAAGTAGTGTCGAAGATACCGTGACAACCTCATTCTGGCAACAAAATTTCGAACGGTGTTACCAACTGTATGTACTGATGTCGGAACTGTTATACATTGGCATTGTTTATACTCTCTTCTTTTGTCACTGATGATCTGCAACGGGTTTTGTTTTGAATTCCCTATATAAGTAAATCATTTCTCTTTCTCCGATTTTATTAGAGGATCAAATCAATATTTTCTAGGTATTTTGTTTGAAACTTGTTCAATATACTTTTCATACTACAAGAAACTTACTTCCAAATACGAAATTATAATGAAAAAATGTACAATAATTGCTTAAAATGATGCACCCCAACTTTTGTATATATATATATATATATATATATATATATATATATATATATATATATATATATATATATATATATATATATATATATATATATATATATATATATATATATATATATATAAATATATAAATATATATATATATATATATATAAATATATAAATATATATATATATATATATATATATATATATATATATATATATATATATATATATATATATATATATATATATATATATATATATATATATATATATATATATATATACATATATATATATATATATATATATATATATATATATATATATATATATATATATATATATATATAAATAAATATATAAATATATATATAGCATGAATTGATTTATATGTTATTTAAATAGATAATATTTTAACAATATATTTTGCTCTGCTCAATAATATATTTGTTGTTCCTAAATATCTATATAGTAAACTTCACTACAAAGAAGTACAATATAAAGTGCCATTCTTCGACTCCACTGCCAGGTTAATAAAACCTATAACAGCGGATATATTACTAAGATCTCTGCAGTGCTACAAGCCCCAGATATTTCTTAGAAAATTACAGACACTACAGGAAGCTTCTGTCATTTATTTCAATTTCCATACGCATTACTATGGATTTGCCTGGTGAGACAGTGTGAATAGAATACATTTTTATTTGCTGCCGCCCGTCACAAGGGCAAATATAAGAACTATAAGGAATAACGCTGCCTCACAGCGTTATTTATTTTTCCCTTTTCTTGGCCCCGGACAGTGAGACGGCCCTTTAAATCCAATCTCACCCATAGCCAAAAACTACATTCCCACATGGACGTTCATATTGGAGTTTTGACGGTGTTAAATATTGAATTTCTAAGGGCATTAAACGACGAACTTTAGGAGACGGTGCCCGTAGCCTGTCAATTTTTTATGAGGACTTTTTTGAAATTGTTATAATTTGACGTGGGTCAACAACATATAGCGTGTTGCAGCTATATGTTTCTACTAAATGTAAATCTGCAAAAATAGTACAGCATTTCATGAAGATATATTCGTAGATTTCGTTTATAAGAATCTTTATAACTTTATTCGGGCGGCATGCCCAGATTTTGGCATATACGAGTCCTCCTACATAGGAATAATCCGAGTTGCGAATACTCAACCTGACTGTAATCAAATGAATTCGATAACATTACACCATGTGTTTCTCCTTCACATTATACATTGAGAACTTCAAATCGCGAGAATTATTAATATAGATATTAAAAAAACATGTCGATAGAAGTACTTTCATTAAATAAAATGTACTACACAAAAAAACTTATTATTTATCTATCTGGATAGATAATAAATTTTACAAAATAATGTCAATAGATTAAACATACTGACAATGAAATAGACATTTTTCACAGAGCCACAGGGCAGTGCATTTTTCTACAGTACTTTAAAATCCTATGCCATATTTTTACCTCTCAATTCGTTAAAATATATTATATTAATTTGAGAGCGTTGGCTGATATATGATTGTTACCGGATCCTTCGCCATTTTCTACAATAAATCAACATGGCAATTTTCATAGGTAACAACTAAATTATACAATTAATTGCATTTAAAATAAAATGCTTTTCTTTTTCCCGTATAGATTAATTAATACCTGCCGGTAGTTTTTTTCGGTGAAAAGTAATATATACTCACTTGAAACCTCCTCATGTCCCTGGGGTTTCCGGCGTTTTTCAGGCAGTTTTGGTTACATTTTAGAAAGAATTTCAGAAAAAATCTGTAACAGAAGAACTACATATTAATACTCATACACTAACAGAAGTTAGTAATTTCACAAACAATAATATAAGCAAATATATAAGCATGGTTTTTATTTTATTAGATAAATAATGTTTTGAAGTGATTATAAAAAATATTTAAAACATCGATGGATGCGACTGGATCTGTATTCTAATTAATCATCCCAAACCACGTATTCAATGAAACACAAGACCGGAAAAATAATCAAATTAAAAAGCGCTGTACAAATTATTTATAAGCATATTATCCGGGAAAATGTCATGGAAATGTTTTTGGACGTTCGTTTCATACCTACGCGGGCCCAGCAGAGCGCAACGGAAATGGGAAATTGATTGCCTATGGCCGATAATTGTGTATTGGTGCTTTTTGTCCACTCATTTCGCGAGCTGTTGATGCCGATGCTCGTTTAGCTTCCGTTTATATGCGACAATTTGATGTTGAATGGGTTTTTCCTCGTCAAATATTAAACACTCAACTTTGTATTGGAAACACTCGAATTGTATTGGAAAGTACTTCAATGACGATTTTCAATTTTTTTGATAAGTAAGCACATGTTTCAACGTCATAATTTTTTTTACGATATACCTACCTACTTAACTGTCTATATTACATATTTACTATAATATGTTTCCATCCGATGTCTGACCTATTATATAATTAAAACCCGATTTCTCTTGGGTATAATATTATTGCGTTACCATAGGCGTATGTTTTTTCTGGGTATAAATCACTGTATTTAATTTTTGCGCCGAGATTAACCCCGGGACGTTTAAGTCGGGAGCAAGTTAATCTTTTTTTATTGCGGGAGGCATTGTAAACACGAAAACCGCAGTCGAACGTCGTCTCGGCGGGGCTGTTACGAGTTAAGTTAGTTACAGGCGAGCGCCTACTTAGAATGGAAACATAATTTATAAGCGATTCATAATACGAAAGTGTCGACAAGAAATTGAGTGAAAGTTTCGAGACACCGTGAATATACAACAGAGGAATGAAATTTCTCAGTGTCGGGAACTTTATTATTTTCCTCAAGTTAGGAGCTATTAAAATGGGCGGAATTACTGCTGTGCAGTCTCGGGCCTGAACTGTTCTAGTCACCATTTCGATATTGCATATAGAGAGTTGTCGTAAAATAAACGTTTCGGCACTTAAACTGAACGATAATATATTTTTAGCTTGATGTTTTGAGTCAATTATCTTTTATTTCGCGTCGTCAAAGTCGAGAGATGATTGCTAAACGGTGTATTTTGTATATACTTTAAAACCATCTCGTGTATCCATAGTTCTTCTCTCTCTCTTCTGCTCTGCGTCTATGAAATCTTTCTAGAGACTTTTGACGACAATATGGTCAACAGTAGTTATATATTTCTACTCGGGAAGAGAAAAAAATCTATAAAAAAGCATTTAAAATTCAAATGAAATCAGAGATATTTTACTTGTGTAGCTTCAAAATCATGTAAATATATCCGGCTATCAGTTAAAGCAGACGAAAGGTAGTGGCTTCCCGTTTAATGAAAAGTACGTCGACATGGCAATCTATACCGAGCGGTTCTTTATTCCAGGCGATCGTTAACGCCCGCTAAGAGCAGTAATTTGTCTTAAGGTAGAAAATTAGAGAGGGCGTAGCCGGCCGAATCAGCACTTTACCTAGAGGAAAAAGATTAGCCGCCCTACTGCAACGTTTTCACGTATATGCGGACTCCAATCCGGCCATTTACTTACGTACAGCGTCTTGCGGTCGCCATGCATTATGCAAATCTGCTATTCCTCGCCTGTCATCAATTAATAAACCCCATATCAAGACGCCTTAATAATTGATAGCCCTTCCATTACGCCAGTGCGCGCCGTGAGGCATAACAGAACGGAAGTTGTTTCAGTTTTAATCATGCAAAGCTCAGATATATCCGTTAAGTCTTGGGATGCGATTTAACAGATCACTTCTTGTTCCACAAATATTTACCTAAACTATTTACTATTTACGTTTATGCTTTATTTTATGCATTTTAAAGTTTAACATCTTCTGGATAACTGTATGCCTAATGCTTTTATATATAATATGTTCAAATAGAACAAATATAAATAGTAGACTAGGTTTGTGTATTCCAAGAATTTGAGTTCCGTCAAAAACTAATGTCATAAAACGTCACTGCAAGTGTTGGAGTATTAATATTTTAAATTCAAGTATAAATGATCAATGAAACAAATCGTACACTGCTCTGAAGATCCCCAATAAAGGTGAAAGAACTTGTAAAACTTCTAAGTGGTTCGTTTCAAATAGACAGCAAATAGACTTATTCGTCTATTTGCTTATTTATCTATGTAATGAAATGCTTCAAACCCAAGATTACTTTTCACAAAACAAATATGAATAGCAAAGAACTTCAAAGCTATATATATATATATATATATATATATATATATATATATATATATATATATATATATATATATATATATATATATATATGTATATATATATATATATATATATACATATACATATATATATATATATATATATATATATGTATATATATATATATATATATATATATATATATATATATATATATATATATATATATATATATATATATATATATATATATATATATATATATATACATATACATATATATATATATATATATATATATATATATATATATATATATATATATATATATATATATATATATATATATATATATATATATATATATATATATATATATATATATATATATATATATATATATATATATATATATATATATATATATATATATATATATATATACATATACATATACATATATATATATATATATATATATATATATATATATATATATATATATATATATATATATATATATATATATATATATATATATATATATATATATATATATATATATATATATATATATATATATATATATATATATATCCATACAGTTATGGACCTTTTTACATTTAACTAAACTAAATTTACATTAAAATAAACTCGACCTAAATCCACTGTTATTTTAGCATTCATATTCGACATAAAGAAGTTCTTTAGTCAAATATTACTCCATGTCCTAAAACTAGAACACGTAGAGATGTGAGCACGTGTTTTTGGTTCTATATCGCCGGAGAGTATATTTTACCTAGGTATATCCGTTTGATATAGTGCGTAAAGACTATTATACACGTATTTATGTTCTATATGCATTTTTACTTACACATTGTACTTAGTCGTATTGTTTAATACAAATAAAAAGAAGTAACAGTGATGTGTCGTTTTATTATTGCTACTTTTTATATTTTTATAACAAAAAGAACTTAATACAATGGATTTGAAGGATCGTAATGCTTCCTCACAGCCTCCTTGCCAAATAATTTTATAACCAAACTAAAAGTTGCACAAATGAACCTGAATATTGATTTCGAATATTTTAAGCATCTATTAATAAATACGGAAAATACTAATCGCTAATATGTTGAACGGTCTAGTTCCAGTACGACAATACCGAGTGACGATGATAGCTGCGCTGGTAAGAAAAAAACCTGTAAAAACTAGGTATAAAGTCCAAACCAAATTCAAAACAGAATACCGTACTCAAATCTAAACCACAGTCAACACACTAATTACCAAAGCGAAACACAACTTGAGGAAATAAAGCTAAAAAAAATGTAAATTCATTGGTTATTAAGTCCCGCATTCCTATAGCATATATTATTTAAATCAGTTAATATAGGCCGTAAAAATTTATTTCCTTTAAGTTATGCATTAGTATTAAATTATACATTCAGTTCTGATTATAGTCAAGCGATAAACAGCTCATATCATGAAAGTAGCGTCAATTGGGTACTACAAGTACGTTAGACTACCCGGAGTTCCTGGACTTGCCGCCATAAAGACACGCTGTATTGCTTCTTCCCTGTGAACGCTAAAATAACACCGCTTCTTTTCTACTCACCGCCATTTGAGATCCCTGTAATGACTATTGCCATTTTGGGTCCGTAAGACAGATTTCTATTAACGCTAAACCTTTTAACGCTTTTAACTACCGCTTAACCAAGCTTGACCGTATGCAGATCGAATCATCTGGAGATATATGTCTATAGTCTTATATAGTGTGATATACAGATAGAATTGGCAGTAGATGAATTGAACAAATACTGACAATTAACCTGTTAGAACCATTCACGTGTATTCCTTTAGATAGGATAATAAAAGATCTATCAGTGAATCGCGTAGCCCCTGGATTACCGCCCATCTTTACTAGCAGCTAGTCGGGGCCCCTATAGTACTGCCTGTAGGGTAAAACTGGGACATTTACGCTATAAACAGATATTGGCGCCCGAGACAAAAACTAAACACCGCACCAAAGAGGGTCCGGGTGTTGTCTTGAGAAACATTATTAGACGCGTTTCTATTGTCGGGACGAAGTAACGTAAGGGCACTGAACTATCCGCTACACGTGATCAATGACGGTTTTTTTATGGCAATTATTACCAACTCTAAATAAACCAACCAATCGCAAGCCATAAAATTCTAATAAATATTTTATTATTCTTGATAGGTATAATTATTGCGCTACTTCGGAAAGACGCCGCATGTACACATCTGACAGTTTAGAGAAAACAATTACTAAATATTTGGGATATTTGATATTGCTGTAATTTTCTTACTAAATAACGCAATGATCTGATTTTTTTAATAGTAAACGAAAAATTGCTACTTTTTAATAATGTTAATTTTTTTTACGTACGGTACTTTATGTTACTAAATTTGAAATTTTACTAAGCAAGAATGCTGCCTACTTTTAAATAGGAAATGAATACAAACAATAAATTTATATATTATACACATTTTAATTTTTTTCCAATGTCTATTATTATTAAAAATCATAAAATAGTATTGTATAAATTGATTGTTGAAACCATGTATGTAAATACATACGCGTTTAGTTTTCTCACATCTTACTAGAGTGATTTTACTAGAGAAGAAAGCCGTATGTCGTCACATGTGCTCTTTATATTTTGTACAATAAATGAGAAATCATACACATACGTCTGAAATGGACACATAGGGCTTTTTTCTCTGGTACTGCGGTCAAACAAACTAAAGCGAGACAAATGTTGAAATTTTGAGTCATTTATTTTTTATTTTTAGTAGTAAAAAACAATATTTTAGATATTTATATCATAGTATATAATTTAGAGATTCTAAAAATTGCATTTACTCGATTTATAAAAAAGGTGCACATACGGCATTTTCCGAAGTAGGGCAGAACATGTCTAAAACATGAATTAATTCTCGTTAAAGAAAGATTTTATGTGTGTGAAAGAAAATTATGTGTGTTCATAATACTGTGAACTGTACAACAGAAATTATAACGCATATATATATATATATATATATATATATATATATATATATATATATATATATATATATATATATATATATATATATATATATATATATATATATATATATATATATATATATATATATATATATATATATATATATATATATATATATATATATATATATATATATATATATATATATATATATATATATATATATATATATATATATATATATATATATATATATATATATATATATATATATATATATATATATATATATATATATATATATATATATATATATATATATATATATATATATATATATATATATATATATATATATATATATATATATATATATATAATAATATATATATATATATATATATATATATATATATATATATATATATATATATATATATATATATATATATATATATATAT
>CAXKVY010007538.1:0-12500 GCA_964058915.1 Tetropium fuscum | reverse complement strand
TTAGGACTGCAACGGTCTCTGAGGTACATGATGCCTTGGGTGGACACTCTGAACGTCATCTCCTAGAGCTTTATGAAAATCCGTATGATAACATTGGTCAAAAGTACAAAAAATCTTGTATGAGAAACACTATATATATCTCATATGCGTCCCGCAGAAATTTCCTCGTTACACAAAATAGTACTTTTCCCAACTGGTTACATAAATAGCTATTTCAATATTAATAATAAAAATGAAAAACTTACTTAAATTTATATTCACTATCACTTTTGCTGAATTTTGTAATGAAAAATTTCAATTATAAGCGAACAAAACAAAAAAGATATACGTGCACGGTATTGATACTGTGTAAACTATCAAGTAAGACGAAGATTCTTAACCTGAAGCCCGTTATAGATCGTATCAATGCTACCAACTATATTAAAAGCGCGAAATAAAAAAAAATACTTCCAGTAGACAAAGTTTGTAGGCCTGGTCACCAGAATCTACACTTAATAATATTTAAATAAATATTTAGTAATAATAAATTTAAATTCAGGTAAAAATTATTTAATACTCAAGATAATTCCAGGAGAAGACGTTCATACTGTACACTCTGGGCACCAGTTACCTCGAGGTCCATTGGCGTTGTGATAATCGTGTTCAGCGACCCCAAAAACCCCCGAGTAAGTAACGAGTTTTGACTTAATATTACGAATTCCCATAAAACTAGGAGACGACGTTCATACTGTCCAACCTGGGCACCAGGTACCTAGGAGACCGTTGCAGTCGTGATATTCGTGTTCAGCAACCCCAAAACCCCCGAAAGGCAAAACTGGACTCATTTCGATCAATATTTACCGACTTGTTATTTTTTTATTTATTGTCTTCGAGATGCATTTCTAAAATGCATATTTTTATATGCAAAAATGTTTCTTATATGTTAAATGCACGTTACATGCAAAAATTGTAAAAAAAAATTTCAAAAGTAATCGATCAATTTAGTTCACAAGGTTTATACACGCTCTCACGAATTGAACGCACAAAACCACAATAAGATCCATATTACTGCTAAAAAAATCGATAGTTAAGCAGTTTTTAATGCTTTTTTTCCTCGACTATCAAAGAAAGGCTTCGTTGGCTGAATTACTAGCTATTAGCGGAGCTGTGGTTTATTTAAATTAATTTAATATTTTCGTGGTTATTCCATAATGCCAAACAATAACTCATAGCAACGACGCCATAGCAACGACGCGACGTTTTGATGTCAGGGCCTATATAAGGAAACATAGCTTTCCATAGCTTGCTTATATTATCTTAAACGTTATTCGTCGAATGATTCATCGTTCAATGTGCGATGAGACGTGTATTAATAGGAACCTTTTGCAAGATAGTTTTCCGGGTACTACTACGTTGAAAGATTGTGTTCCTAGTGAGGGTTACTCCCATGTCCGCAAAATAGAACAACAAACAAGGGTCGAGACCGCGTAGCATAAGAACTATCCCGCAATTTTGTTTTTAAATTACATCATTCGAAATACTTATTTGAATGACATTATTTTTCATTTATTTTTGTCCCTGAAGCACAAAAAAAGCTATCGTTGGAGTAGGTTTTTTGTTTGCGTCGAGGTCGAGAGGATATTGAACTTTACTTTCCACCCGCTGAATGGATCGGTGCACGCTGGCTGGTCAGTCGCTTGTTTTAAGCTCGCGCGGAAGCTATCGCTAGAGTAGGTTCTTTGATTTTAAGTTTTATTGGCTATCCGAGTGTGATACATGAGTTGCGTACTGTGTCGTGTCTCATGCGAAGCAGCGAAATGGAAGATAGTAATATGGATATGGACTATGGACAGATACCGTCAACTTCGGCTGTCGGGGATAACGTTGAAAATGTTGGACAAATAAGTAAGGAGCAGTAAGAAGAGTGTGTGTGAATTTGTGGTGTGTTTAATAATAAAGGGATTTTCATCTTAAACTTCGCAGATTAGCTTCAAATAATTATAAAAGAATGGGCCAAACTACCCATGAAAAATTTTACCACAAAAATGAAAACCTGTATTAGGCATTTTTATCCGGAAAAACATGTCGACCAATTTAAATGGTTAACGGGGTGTGAAAATATTAGGAAATATTAGGAATATTTTGATGCGTTTATATCTGCTTCATCTTCTTCGTTGTGGCAATTTTTTCGACCGCGTGTTATCTAAACTAAAAGTGAATTAAGGAACTATTGACATTAGTGCAAAAAATAACGCTAAAGCTCTAATTTAATTTTTAAAAGACAATTAATTGCCACAAGTTTATCAGCAGAACGTATTTTTTCAACACTTAATTGTATAAACAATTTTGTGATAAATTCAAGGGGAAATTCGCTGTAACCCATTGGAAATCAACTTCTCCAAAACATGTTGTTGGAGCATCGACGTTTTTACGATGAAGTTCCTATTAATTATAGTATAATAATTAGGTATATTTCGAGCATATAAATGTCGTTGAACAAAGAAGAAAATTGGATTACTTCCCACAGTCCAGTCATAGTTTACAGTCCTAGTTTATATATTATTCTTAGGGTCGTATCTCTGTTTGGTTAAACAAGTAATATGCATCAACTGGAAGATTATACTCACGTAGCTTGTCATTTCCACGTTCTCCTACCGCATTATAACCGCTCGTCATATGCAATGGTCGGTTTGTGTTCAGCGAGACCGTGTCACATCTAAACGTGACCAATAAATAATAGATCGATAGATAATTACAAGCCTGTTAAATTACAGTGAATGGTGAAATGGCAAACCTGCTTAAATAAGTAATCCTCATAGCATTTTAATGCGATATGATAATTCCACTTATTAGAGATATCAACTATTGCCAGGCAGTCGGCCATTTTGTAGATCGCATGTTAGGTAAAACCTTGCAGTAAGTAATAGGTAGCCTGCTCGCACAATAATAACTTGAAACTTTGTGTGATGTACTGGACAACTTTTGTAGCACCCATACATTATACATTACACATTACTGACATATACTTTTAAATTACTATCAATTATTTCAGATGTATACCTAGAGATATGTTGTACTCGTTCTGATCTCCACCCCACGAACAGGAAATATGCAAGAGTGCATTAATATCTTAGACCAGGGAAATTTCGTAAATTTTTCGGCAACTGTTTTAATAGTATGATAATATTTTATTACTTTATAACATACTACCTTAGTACCTTATAACTAAATAACTAAATAGGAGAAATTGAATTTTCAAAATAAAATACCTTAAAATTCACCTGCACAAAGATGAATAAACTAATAGTACGGCAGCACATAACCACAATTTTCGACGAATTTTGCTTTAGAACACGATTTTGGGGGTCCGGATATTCAAATTCTATGACACCCTATAGTATCCAGCAAATATTATCCTATTTGCTTATACCCCTCCAGAGTAATCTGTTTGATTTTTTAAGATCGGTTAATATTAAGAGAAAGAGAAATGTTTCCCATTGATTTTGAGCCCTACTAAAGCCTCACCACTCCTTTCCGTTCTCCTGCTGCATACTAAACATTTTGTCCCCTAGCTCCCCTCCTAATGATAAGATTTTGATCTACATATATATAAATAAAGGTCGAAAAAAGCTGTCGATTGGCAAAAAAATATTTCTCCTACCACCTTCCCTCATACCGGAAACAGTTCGAAAATACAGGCAAATCGTTTTTTAGCGCGCTAGGCGCTTGTTTGCAACAAAAAAATATTCGCTAACGCCATCGTTTAGCGTATGTAGCGTTTGACTCTTTATGATCGGTTGATATTCAGAGAAGTTTTTTAAAAATTTTCGTTTTTCCCCTTTACCCCACCTAATCCCACCCCATCTAATTATCCCACCACCCCTAGCCAGCTACCTCATAGATCTTTCATAACAGCTTTAGTGTGTTTTGTTGTACTCTTAATTTTTTAGCACAACTTTTTTTTGTAAAGTCAAAAGCCGCCGTAATATGCAGTAAAAGCGATTTAGCAATGTTTTTAATTGATCGTCCCCCGCTTCCTTGACGCCGTCTGCACAAACTATGCCAAAATGATGGGGGGACACAGCTTGATAGGCTGGGCAATTTTTTTTTTGAATTTCGAGAGCCAGATCTACTCCAATCTATACCTACCTACTTCCCCATCATTCATTTGCAATTATGCAGTATTAACATATCGTTAGGAAAAAGTTATATTAAACTTTAATAAGCTTCATCGGTTTGAAATGGATATGTAGAATATCGTTTCCTATTTTATTTATTAGCAGTGCTGGTAACTGCACCAAGGAGAAAAGTGCACTTCTGCAGCTTGTCATCAATTATTAATATTCCTGAAAAAATGTTACGCCAATACCCCGTAAAGGGAGATCGCTGAATAATGTAACATGGACAGATGCAGGGCATGCGGTCTTCCAATTGAGGAACAAGTAAAAAATGCATACACAAAAGCTGTAAATCGGCCACTTTGCCTTGTCTATAAATTTGTGGCTGGCAACATCCGATACTTATCTGGCGATACATTCTTCAGCGTGCACTGAAAAGATGCCGGGTTTTTGCCACTTCATCAGATTTCATGATGTATTCCGTATGCGAAAGCCTTATTAGCACTATTTAAGGAAACCATTGTGTCAATGCTCAACTTTTTACTTTTCTTTCGCAAACAGGAATGTTTACCAGCGGATAACAGTAAGCAATAAAGTTTTTCCGGCATACGGCAGGACAAATACAATACTTTGCCAAAAAAATATCATACAGTTGGTACTCGAACAATGTTTACATCGGCGATGCCTATAAAAATCAATGGTTGTGATTTGTCATTGACTTCGAACGTTTCTCTCAACTCACGAGCGTGCATAAACAAATAAAGGCATCAGCGGAATGTAACAAGTAGGTAGGCGCAAATACAATCAAAGTACTTAACGTCTTATAAAGACTTTTCTTGGAGGTACGAAAAACGGTTAACAGAAAGATGGATGCATCGGATATACACAAAAGCACTAAATATGTACTATATTAATAATAATTTCGAACCAGGGCACAATAATGCGTAGGTAAGTAAGCCAAACTAACATAACATTTAACAACATATTATACTTTATTCTTACTGTAATCATATGACAATATACACTATGTCTATAAACATATTTACATTATAGATAATACAATACGTCTACAATACCGTCTACAAATTATCCGAAGCGGTCGAAACAGTCTAAAAATATTCTTGTGAAACCATCTGGTCCTCCTTAGGGGATCTTATGCATGCCACATACACGAATATTTAATATCTGGTCAGTTGGGCGACCTTCTGACAAACTTCTTGTGATGTAACAATCTGAAAATATTCTTGTGAGACTAACCGGTCCTCATTGGGGCACCTAATACCATGTACACGTATCTTTATTACCTGTGACAAAAAGCAATTGTGTTTTATGCCACGGAAAATATAATTGTGTCGTCTCAGAAAGTATTATGTAAGTTTAGATTAAGTAAAAAATTCCCCAATTAATTGACAAATAAAACATTGCCCATTTGAATTCAGATACTAGGGTTATAAGAACTAAGATTTTTTAATACGGTTAGTACGGCCTATTTAAAATTTTTACAAGCCCAAACAAACTAGTAAATGAACATGAGTACCTAGCTGATGAACAAAGATAAACCAGTAAATGAACATGATTTATTTTCGTATAAAATGTAACAAAATAAATGTACCTGATTCCTACAAAACTACCTACAGTAAATACAGTTATTAAAACAAAATTTCAGAATACAACCCGAATATTATATCAGTGGTGGGTTTCAAAATTTTCTTAACAATTTGATTCTTGGTGTACCCAATTTAGATAGGTTATGTCTGGCTACTTCCGCTGTTTCTTTCCTTTTTCCATTACGCTTATTTCGTAGTCTTTATCATCAACGTTTTTTACAACGCCTGGGTAATTCCTATTCTGTTACTTCACAATAATGTTTACAGTGATAGTTTCGTGTGGAAACTCTTCATTTCTATTCTCTTAAATCCTTGTTGTCCTGCGTTGTTATATTTGTTTATTTGGTTCTTGCTCATTCTCATTTCCTCATTATTCTTCATTTGTACGCTTTGCGCATTTCGTGCATATACACGAACCCATGCCCTCTTTCTTTAATTTTCTCTATTCAATAGTATCCTCGTAAACTCGAATTTAAAGCAGTTGCATAGGTATGGCATTAGCCTACGTAAGTGACTAGAGTTGGTCTCTATTAAAATATTCGAGATAACATGAATCCTCTTCTTGTTATCCCCGTCAACGTTTGCAAAGCTTGTTTGATGAATTTTGGACTAAAAATAATTTGCATAAAGATCAGCTATTTATGTAACCAGTTGCGAAAAGTACTATTTTACGTAACGAGCAGATTTCCGCAAAAGGACGCGAGTTACACAAAATAAATAGTGTTTCCCAACGTGTTCTATACAAGATTTTTCTAATTTTATATTTTATGAGAATAATCTCTGAATTTTATACGTTTGAAAACAATCCCAGTAGATTGTAACGGTGTGACAGCTTGTCACGTCTAAATAACCTACTATGAAATGAACTTTAAAAACCAGTTGCGTAAAATTTTACTTTTAGTAACTGGTTGTGAAAAGTAAGACGTTTCCTAACGTCAAAGGCTTTTGAAAAGTGTCACACTAAATGTCAAATTAGAAAAAACTTTTAATAATTATGTCACATTTTTCCTTCACTGGATTTATAGGTTCCATTGTAATATATGGTTATGAAATATTTTACTCTAATATAGCAGGTCTTAAGAATAATTTTTGCCTATTTTTAATAATCGCGCCAAACCCAGAAAAATAACTGCCGGTTGATTCACTGGATTTGACATCTGCATTTGTTAGAAAACAGTCGGTATTTTCTGAAAATGGGGATGTTAATTGGATTACTTTTTGTAAATTTACCTTATCCATATTTTCTGCTAACATTTATATTGTCACTTGTTTTGTGTTTAAACAGTTAAAATATAATAAATACACTAAATTATGAATTAAAATAATTGAATTGGTGAACAATCTATATTGTCCCAACTGTAGTAACAGTGCACTCACACACGCATCTCTACAGATTGCAAGAACTATGCGAAGCGCCAATCCACGGCTCATATGATTGGTCAATATCTAATTGTGTTAAGTTATTTATCAGCGCAAAAATCTAAATTTTAACATCATTTCTTAATATTACAAATATCATCCAACAACGCAGAATTTTAACATTTCACAGTTCTATCATATCATAATATAATATCATATTCAATAATTAACATCCCAACGTTCTTCAACGAGATTCAAATAAATCGTAGTAATTAAAATATATATATATATATATATATATATATATATATATATATATATATATATATATATATATATATATATATATATATATATATATATATATATATATATATATAGTTTTTCCTGTTATTGGGTTTTATCACCTGTTGGAAAATAAAGTTATATCTATCTATATGTCTATATGACACCATGAACATTGGTATACGTCCCTAGAATTGTCCTCTCGTCTCTCTACCATTTAAGGAGAACGGGCACGTCTAAGCTATTTCTTAGAGTGTACGTGCTTTTAATTCCAAATAATTTCTGATGAATGAACAGTAAAACATCATATTATTATTTTCTATTTAAGGAACGAGATGCTTCATGACTTGGTGGGTGGTGGCGAGCCATCCCCATGTGAGGATCCGGGGGCATCTGAATGTGTTACGATTTGTCTATAGCTGTGTATATACAGGGTCTTTCAGGATTTACACTGATTGAATTAGACTCATGTATTACTCCACTGTAGAAATAATAACTCTAGTGATGACCAAATTACGTAAAAATTTTTAAAAAACTTACCGCAGAATCGCACGCTAGAGTCTTTATACGTTATATAATCTTATATTCGATAAAGGAGTAGAGTAGAAGTAGCTCGTGAAGTATAACATCTACTAACTATGATCCATATAAAATTCCCTAAAAACCGTTCAAATTAATGTGGTATTCCGTTGGTAAACTGCCCTGCAAGGCTTTTCAGCCACATACTATACTGTCAAGGTTAAAAACATGCGTAGAAACGTATAAATCGGAATGTCAGACAATAGACATAAATTGGAGTGTTGCGGAATATCACAGTCTTTAGGAAAAGTCTCTGATGTGTGGATAATAATGTGTATACTCCTTTACACTTGGATTTGAGACTGATAGGGCTGATACAAAATTGTCAAAATGCACATATAAAAATCCGCGGCGGCAATTTTTACTTTACACATTTTGATGCAACCGAAGTTTGATGAGTCTTTAATTCCTCCCTTATTTTAATTTTTTAATCTGACAGAAGATTTTTTCAGATCTAATTCTGCCCAAGATCTAATTGGCACAATATTGACAACATGCATGATATTTTAATGCTACTCTGTGTAGACGACGCGACGCGGCGGTTATTATAGCTCCATTAGATTTTTTAAAATATATTAAATACAATACAAATACAATCACAAAATGTGTAATTTCACAAATGGGTTATTATTCAGTGAACAAGTTAAACAGGCTGATATCAAATAAAGTCATGATGAATATATATGTTATCAAATAAAGTAGTGCCATTGGCAATGTTTTCTCCAATCTCTATGCACAATGTCATAAAAGAAAATTTTTATTTAGTTAAAAGACCCCTTAAATAAAGAATGGCGACGCGTTAAAATTTTCTAATAATTATAATAGGGGTTGGTTTTTTACCCCCTTGTAACAACATTTCAGGGATACAATAGCACAATCATTTTAAATCTTTTCATAAAAAAAAGTGTCGGGTTTAAACTTTTTCCTCGTGTCCCTCGCGCAGTAGATGACGAAATCATATTTTTGCCCATTTATTAATTATGGCAAATGTCCGCCATATTGGATTTTGTGTTTTGTCGATTGGCACGCATATTAGAAAATAATAAAACGAAAGTAAAAGGCTGTAACTTGGAGGGGAAGCAGTTTTAGAAAATAAAATGAAAAAATCACTTAGTTTTTACCGAAAAATCACCCCTAAAATCATTCGCATCAATTTACAGACAGAAACACCCTGTATTGTCCTACGATTACCGATGAGCATAATTTTCACTGATACATGAACAAAAGCGTGATATATGAATTACATGCATGATTGGCAGCTGTTTCAAGTAAAGACAATTACCTACTGATTTAATGATTACTGACGTAAACCATTTTTATTAACGTAATGTGAGCGATGTTAAACTTTGCAATAAATGATTGACGGCTATGCGTTTTATTAAAGAATATTAATTAATAATGATACGTTATTCGGTTATTTTAATAAAGGTGTGACGCTAATGTCAATTTATTTAAAAAAATAATAAACCTAATAAATGTCTTGTATATATATGTTATCAAGATTTTTATAATAGATACACACAACAATTTCCCATATAAGACATATTAAAAGACTCATTAAATGATTAGCTTATTACCTATTTGTTTCCTACATTTACCTAGGTATATAAATTGAATTTAACACTTTCGCTAGTCGACAGTTGGCTGCCCCCATTCAAATTCACGAATAACTTAAAATTAGTTTGAGGTGTTAGAATCTATATCATTGGCAGTATAAATTAACATGTGAAATATAGGTAGTTAAAAAAAAATATAAAAATATTTTGCATTTGACATAGTGCATGGCCTTAGATTTTTAATAATGGGGAGAATGTGATGTTAGAAAACAAGTTAAATTAATAGTTTATATACATAGTTGGAATAAATTTGATGGTAAACTTTTTTCGACTTTTGTGGAAGTAAGTATACCTACTTACCACAAAAGGAATATATCCCGGATACGTCAAGTCAATTTTGTTTTGAAGAAGTTTATCTAATTATTAAATATAAATATAAATTATTAAATCTAACCGAGCTATTTGGTTGCGTGGATGGCTACTTGTATCTTGTTATGCCGTTAATAAATCAATGACCATATAAGGATAAGGCCAGTCAAACAATAATTTCCTAAAAATAGCCATAAGAAATATTTATATTTTCTTTATATCGTCTTATACTTCTGTTTATATAAGTTTGTTTATATGTTTCGATAACCTCAATTATTCAATATATTTCATCATGTTGCAGTTCATACCGATTTCTCATCAATCTCAATTTACCCAAAATACTACATTCGCCAAGGACGTAGGTAAATGCTACTAAATGAAACTAGGTATTGAGTTTTTTACGTTTCCTCTAAGTATGTGTTTTATGTGTTTTTTTTCTTACATGTTTCTTATATGTTTCTTTCTTATGTCTAGAAACTATTCCTCACACGGTCTTAAGAACAACCGAATAAAAAGTAGGTACAATTTGATACAATACAGTAACTATAAAGAATGGAATTAAAATGAGTCGAGTAAATTGACACGAACAATAACTTCAATGAGCGAAGTTATCTGGATATACTCACGTAGGACAAAATAAATCAGAGGCCTCGAAAATCATCGGTACCTCGCTTTCGGTAACATAATAAGACTTGTTGAATTGCTATGTCCATAAGAGAATTGTATGTCACTATAATGACACAAGTTTTTGTCTGCTAAAACCTATAGGAATGCTAAAGTGTGTCGTGAATTTATAAACACACGACAAGGGAAGTGACGGACTTGGATGGATGTACCCTTCTTGAATTATAGACGCAGCAGATGTCCCCCGCCAAATTTATTGTTCTTTAGTGTAAATACACCACAATAAAGTAGACAGCAGGTGGATTTTAGCTCGTCGTTTGCATTATTCGAGAATTGAAGGCTGTCGATTGAAGAATGATTGAATTTACGTAGCAATTCCCCGGAGACTCCAACGGTGGATCAAGCGAGAAACCCAGTTGATAATTAGAACAAAATCAATTTGGTGTCTCATAGATTTACATTTATAAATATAACTTTCTGCTATGTTTAGAAATATTTTATGGCTAATCCATAAAAAAAATTATAAAGTAATACATGGAGTCAGTATGTTTTGTCTGCCAGGGAACAAAATGTAGACATAAGCAACATCCTGTTTCTTCCAGGGAGGTACAACTTAGCGTGTGTTACCGCCTCTGCAGTTTGTATTGTATTATTTATAAATTACCTGGTATAACATATTGATATTCAAGTTACCACTTTACTGCTCTTAGCAGACAAGTATGAAATTTTTACTGTAGTAGGGGAGAGTCAGCTACGGACAGTCGGACAGTTTTTTTACCTTCTCCTTCTCTATAAAAGTATAAAAGTGCATACAGTAATGTATGCACTTTAATGTGAAATATTAATCTTTATTATTTTGATAATAGTACAAACATATTATGTTCTTAGGTTAAAAACAGCTATGGGGAATAATTTCCTACATCCTGGGTGGTGTGGTAATGAGTAAAAATCTGTATTAGGAGCAAACATTTTCGCGGAAAATTAACGGTTTAATAGATATACGCTCTAAAGCGTTGTCAATTTTAAGGGATGACGCAACTATAGTAGGGGTCGGAATTTTCGTCAATCATAGCTACATACCTTAAACAATATTTGTGTCAAGCTTCAAAGGTTTGCTAATTTTTCTGTTATTACGGCTTAATTTGCCTGGAGTACCTACTACTATGTATTCGATGACCACCGATGATGACTTTTTTCGTGTAATTTATAAATAGCGGTAGTCATTTTTTGGCCCCCAGAACAATGGTTATGCCCATTATACTCTATATAGATTATACCCATCTTTACCACCAGGCTAGCATACCTTGAGTCGCCGATATCTCACCTCCATTAGAAATAACTAATTTGTACCTACCAATATTTTTTAAAGATAAATAAGAATAACTATTAAGTGGTTAAAAATGTACATAATGTAAAAATACTTTAAAGGACCACCGCCAGGTACCAGATCGTGTTCAACGCTAACAACATAATGCCTAAATCGATTTAACAATATTTAAAATCGCCTATTAGACGGGGAAAATGACATGAAAAAGATACCCTGAGCTAACACATTTTATGACACACAGGTAGAGACCTCGGGTTTTTTGTATTCGATTCTACAAACAATTTAGAAAAAAGTTCGGGGGATAACTAAGGCGGCTTGTCAAAAAATGCATTTTTGTATGCAAAAATGCATCAAAAACTGCATCCACATTTTACTTCATAAAAAAACTTATTTAAAAGGGTGCAAAGGTCTTCATTTTTATTACTCGAGGGTTTTCGGGTTCGATGATCACAAATCCGACGTCAAAAAATATCCAGGGTGTACCTGGGGGTCTGTACACCCCCTATCAACCTCGTCTCCAGGAATTCCCCCTCAAAAATGGCAAAACTTCGTTTAAATATCTTATCCGGGGGTTTTTGGGTTCGCTGATCACGAATCCGACGTCAAAAAACATCCTGGGTGTACCTGGGGGGTCGGTACACTCCCTATCAACCTCGTCTCTAGGAATTTCCCGTCAGGTGACGCCAAAAATTTGTTC
>CAXKVY010007537.1:0-27328 GCA_964058915.1 Tetropium fuscum | reverse complement strand
ATTATTTATAACGCAGAACTATTCTGTGCTAAAATTAATCATCGAGTACAAGAAATAGCCAAATTATATTAGGCCAGTCATATAGTACATTTTTAATATGCCGAACACAGTTTTTCCATAAATCAGTATTGTCGATGTCATTTACTACTTGCCTTATATGATCAATTACTATCGCGCTTATCAATTACAGGTGCGGGGAGAGGAGAGTACGGTCCCCTGGGGCACTCCTGCTTTTAGGCGTCTGTCGGTTGACAGTACTCCTTCCACTTTGGCTCGGATTGTCCTGCCTAGTAGGTAGGATTTGATCAGCTTGAGGAGGGATACCGGAAAACCGGCATCCATCATCTTGATAACCAATCTCTAGTGCCATACTCTGTCGAGGGCTTTAGCAATGTCCAGGAAGATTGCCCCTGTGACTTCTCTTCGGTGGAATCCCTCGGTGACATACTCGTAGCCGCAGCACTTGGAGCTCCGTGAAATGTGCTCTTCTGAACGCGAACTGCTCATCTGGGATGGCTTTTAGCTCTTCTGATTTCTCCTTAATCCTGACCAAGATGACCCTTTCGACAATTTTGCTCATCGCTGGCAGTAGACTGATCGGCCTATAGTTTTGTGGGAAGAGGTGGTCCTTTCCGCGCTCGGGGATGAAAATCACGTCTGCCTTTTTCCATCTGGAGGGGAAATACCGGAGCCTCAGAATAGCGTTTGTGATAGCCACAAGTGTGGCCACTCCGCCACAGCCTTTCCTACACCCACATGATACGGGAAGGGGTTCCCATCTCGCGCATCATTGTTGTTGGAATGAGCCCCTGATCTGCCTTCTTCCGTCCCCATTGAGTGGCATCTTTTTTCACCCCCAACCACTTTTGAACTTGATGGGAAGTTCGCTAGGAGTGGAACCTCCAATGGAAGCACCATCTTCCATTGGAGGCAAACGGGCGAGGTTAATAAGGCAAGCGGAGGTGGTTGTTTTCAGAAAAAAATATAGCGCAGGCTCTGGAGGGTATACTCAGTGTAGTCTCCGACGGAGCTACGAGGCACTTCGCTCCGGCATCTGTGATGGCTTGGTGGGTTGAACTAGGTTGGAGGAACGCTTTCTGGATGGCGCTCCACAGTTCATCCCGTACTAGAAAGGGCATAGGTGGTACCGCACACAGTGAAGGCGTGGAGAAACAACTCTAATCCTGGGAGATTAATAAATAAAGTAAATTTGCGGTGCGTGAAGAAATTAAAATGTAAGTACGTTATACTTAGACATTTTCTGGAATTTTAAGCATTGTAAAGAAACTATCAGACCTACGAACGTCCTTCTGTACTTAAAACTAATTTCATTCGCTACAATATCTCTTCCTATTACTTTACCCGAAAAATGAGTACTTTCCCCGATTTCGGGGACGACAGCTCACCAAATCTTTAAATTTCACTTGCTTCAAAAAAAAATACAATTTTGGAGGAGGAGGCAAACATGGAGGCTCTATATTGGTAACTACCGCCAAATTGGAACTGAAAGTTCATCGGGAAATTGAAAAAGTTGTTTCAAGCTGTTTCAGATTTGAAACAAATATATAAACAAATAAAGAAACAAATATACGACGTCAAGCTAAATAAAACCGTTTAAAAATCAGAACTAGCCGTTAGTTTGCGTTTTTAGCGATTTCTACTATACTATTTGACTGGCCTATAGACACTTACTGAGATAATGATATATATTCCACTATATGAACAGTATAATATGAGTCATATGAGACGATTGGTATATGGTCACGACGTCCAAGCCAGGTGAAAAACTCAAAATATTCCAAAGAAAGTGAATTTAAGTGAATTGAAAACCTGAAATATACGACTAATAAGTTTGCGTCCTTACAAATTACCTAAAAAAGAGGTTAAGTGAACCCAAAAATAACATACTAAGATCTGGAAGGCGGCTCAGTAATAGTAGCCCAGAGGATGTTTCTCAATCGACACTTGGCCTAATACAAGGTAAGTTCACAGAAAGAAACAAAAATATAATATCACCACGAGGTTGTAAGAAAATCGGTCACCTTAGTTTGCGAGTTATTGTATTGAGTTAATCTCTTCATAGTATCGTAGATTGTAATACTTGAGAACTGAATACCTACCATTTAATACTCATATACTTCATCCATGTCACTACCGAAAAGTGAACATTACAAGTGTAAAGTGAACTTTTTAAATTAGTATCTCGAAAACTATTAATATCTGGACTTCTATGCATTAAAAGAGAGACTTCGGTTTAGTGAATATTAATAAAAACCCTGTTTTTCATGAAAATGGACATCGGCATTTTGTGAACCAAAACTTCATCTTATATTATAACCTGAAGTAGTATACATATACTATATTACATTCTAAAGCAGTATGTTTCCATTTGGAACATATACAACTAAGGTATTTCTAGTTGACAGCACAGTGGTTCGATTATTAATAGGCAGCTATTAGATGAAATGCAGATTTATTCGTAACGAATTTCACGGGTAGAGGATTATCCCATGTAGTCGGCACCGGACAGCTATGCTGAAACAGCTGTCGTCGAATCATCCTGCTGGAATTCCAAATTGCAATTTAATTGAAAAAATCTCATTCATATGCAGTCAATGTAAAAAATGCAACGTCGCTCGATTTTTGCAGTTTTATTTTTAGCTAGCTTTGTAGAATGCCAATCACTGATATTTCCTTGGTGCTCGGCTAAATGGAAGGCTTTCCTGACACAAAGCACGTTATGAAACATACATGATTCAAATGTTAAAAATGTATATTTGGCATACAAAAGCATCTTCCATTTATAATCCTGGTTTTTAAATCGCACGAACGTCATCGAACAAAGTGAACAACAATGAAATGTCTTGCGGAATATCTCAGTCACTCACTCCGTGTTTGTCACATAACATGCAAAGACGTGCTTTTATCATCTTTATAAAGACGATTTTTCTTGAGTTTTTGTTAGGCGACCCTGTTTCCACTTTGAAGCGAGTTCCGGTGGAGAGACACACCACTCGGCACCGTCCTTATCTTTCACGCGTTCCTTGGGAGACGCGTCTTCCTTCAACGGATCACTGTCTGTATTCTTGCGGACCCGCATCAAAACATCCTAGCACAGCCGCAAGCGATTTGAAAAATGATCCATCTCACGTCACAAGAACTGAAGTTTTTATGCCCGTGCCTAGAAGCGCTTCGGGCTGTACGCTACGTTGTGTTACTAAACCAGACAGACCGAGACTGGACTCGTCATATTGAATACAAACGGAACACCTAAAAAATTAAGGACAACAATGGGGCCACAAGAGAGGTGAATATAGTACCTAAATCTGTAAATTAGTAGATATACTATTTTCTCTTAAAACCAGCTGAAATCGCATAGGAAAGTAACGAAATTTGAACTTCTCTATCGACTGGATCTATTCATTGTGATATTCGAGAAGTGGATTGACGTTCAAATGTCATTAATTTACCATTACATTACATTACACCTACCCCCCTCCCCCACTCGTCCCACCCCCTCTGAAATAGGTTGCGCTATATATTACATTTATAATAGTTCACGTAAATTAAACTGATACAGGGTGTTTTCGAAATAAGTAGCACAAATGCTGGTGAATCTACAGCTAAAAAGGACACGTTCTTGCATACAAATTACCCTACTAAAATGTTCATCCCTTTTCGAAATTTTTCGAAACTTTCTTGACATAAGAATTCCTTAAGTTATTTGTTGCTTCAACTTATTTGTTTGACAAATATTATGTATTTAAAAATACGAATCAGGTAGCCCGGTTTATTTTGAAACTTGTCTAACAGGCTAAGCAATCTAAGTAAACTGCTCGTCAATAGATTCGGCTAATGCAAAAACTATTGTCCATTTTTATACTATTGTAACTTTAAAAATAGTAGACGGATTTTAAATCGGTTTTCAGCATATGAAAACCTAATCTGTTGTCTACGATCCCGTATGCTTTAATCCTCAAAATCTTCATTCTAAGGATATTATACTTTGGTATATGTTATTTTTCGTTTCTGAACATGCCAGACCCTGAGTATTATTCAACGTTTGCAGATCGAAAGCAAATCGTTATTTAATATATGAATGACAATTAAATCGTCGGTCGTCCTCCTCATCAATGAGAAGGGAATTATTGATAATACCCTCCATTTTAGAACAAATATTTGAAAGTAACGGCAAAATAATTTTCGCGGTCGAAAAATATGGCAGAACAAGATACGGATACGTATAGAACAGCTTTAACTTATTTTTCCCCAGTAACGTAAGCCGATACGATACGGATACGGATATGGAAGCACCAATATTTTAGGATCTGCTTTAAGTCCCTATTAACCGGATATGTTTATCCGCAGGTGCTAGAGCAATAATCCGTGTTAGTACATCTTGTCCAATAACTAGTACTGTGTTACTTTTATATGAATCGTTGGCTTTTATGGCTGTTTGAACGATGAGTACCTATGTCGTCCATAGCAGTGATGGTTCTGATTCCCTGGTGGGTAAATATCTTCAAGAATTGTGTAATAAGACGATCTTTGTGAGATTGCTTATCATTTGCTTTTGAGAACCACTGGCGTGTTATTATCGGTATTTATTATTAAATTAGAAAGGTTTATACTAAACCACACGTTAACAATTTTGTAATTACAATATCGTAATTAACACGGTCATAACGTACCTACTTTGGATTTACGTTGACGTAGTTTTTTTGGTTGTCTATTTGCATTGCCTTAATATTATGTTGCAACAATAGTTGCTAACCAAATTATTCAAATGCTTTGGTGTGCAAAAAATTATAAATGGTGTTACATAATATGTGGCAGCCTTATCGTATACATATATTATGTGACTGCTCGTTTAATGACTTAAAATTTAAATACAAATTCTATAATCAATAAAATAATAACTAAATCCATAGAGTAGGTAAAACATTATCCAGCAGTTCCAAAATAAATAATTAAGACCGCAATAGAGTAAATATAATTTATGAACATGTAGACCACAAACGTAAAGTAATAAATAAAATTTCTCTCCTCGCTATAAAACGCAGCCGCTGTTTAAAGTCTCCGTTTCTGTTGCGGCGATTCAATCCAATTAAACGACCGGAAAAACTTTACAATCGTTAATTTTTTCTTCTCCTTTGAAAGCTTGCTAACAATAAATTTGTGAGTCAAAAACATATAGTGAAAATAATTTATGATTTTATTTTTTGTTCGGATTTTAAAAGCATGTTCTATGAGGAAAAACAATTGGACTGAAAGCCAAACGAAACAGGAAATCACTTTTACTTTTTTATGTAAACACAGTCTATATAGTAATTTAGTTGCCAAATTAAAATTATCTCTCATCGCTCTGAAAATAAATCGTTTAACTATTTAGTGAAGCCTGTCAAGTAATACGGTGACGCTAATTACAGGAATATATTTAGATTTAGAATGTTAACATTCTTTATAAAATTTCCTGTATGTCTACATTTTCAAGGTCTGAAGTGTCCCTTTTATGTTATTGTTGCAAAGCCACTTATTATTTTATAGAAATTTGTAGAATGCAGAAAAGTTGTAAGAATGCAAACTGCTTTCTGAAATTATATTTGCTGATATTATTATTTGAAATTATATATAAAATCAGGTTTTTTACACAAAATTACGTCAATCTAGGAGATCAAGTAATGTGGTTCTGATTTTATAGTGTTGAATACCTTATTTTAGGATATTCATATATTTTAACATTCCAGGGGCTTGAAATCAACAATTAACTTACATACCCTTTGTAGCTATGTTCATACATTGTCTGATTTAAAATGAAGATACCAAGTTATTTTCGTAATTTTAGTCCTATATAATATGACGTATATTTATAGGCAACCAATTTAAATTTAAGTCACAAACCGAGATAACGGTAGGCCCCCAAATGTAACCATTCTAAATATTTTACTTCGCGTTGAAAATATCAAAAAGTTAATAAAAAAGAGAAAGTTGTTGTACAGGATCTCATTTTCAGCCAGAATACCAAATGCCACTACAAAATTCGCATTTTTTGTTTAGTTTTGATATAATTAATATTAAATTTATAATTAATATTTACATGGTTACAATTTTGGTTTTCAAGGAAGCCATATAATTCGAAAACATATTTAACTGAACAAAAAATTAAATATTAAAATTAAATAAACAATTAATTTTGGTAATTGAAATATTTTTTTAAAAAAACAACAGTTTAAAGTAACGATAAGTTTATGGAATAATTGGTCATTACATTTCTTTAAATAAACATTTTAATTAATTATTAAATGTAGCCTCTCGCAACTAATCCTCCTAGTTATTTACCATTATTTCATTTTTCCAGTAGCACAAGATTTTTGGCACAATATTGGTTTGGTGATATTGATGATATATTGGTTTAGTGATTTTCTAGCACGGTCCATTATTGTAAGTTAACAATAGGCACATATAGCACACGCATATTGGCACAATATTGCTTAGTGATATTGGACCAACAAACTTTCGTCAGATTTGTTCAAGCCTCGCCTATTATTGTTAGTTTATTGGGTACATATAGCACAAGCACATTGGCCTAATATTGGTTTATTGGAAAATTAACATTGGGCGTATATAGGACAAGCACATTGACCTAATATTGTTTCGGCGTAATTGGGCCATTATTGTAAGTCAACATTGAGCATATATTAACGTCACATATAGGACCAATGTTGTTCTACATTTTACCACCGACACTGACTTTTTAATAACGTGGGGCTACGTACAATTGCAGCCGAAAAAAATAATCGACAGATTTTCCCGTTGTAATCTATAAGATTATATCCAGTGGCACATCATTTACTCTATTTTTCTATTAGTGTCGATGTCAATATCATATTAAGCAAAAACATGATTTTATTATACCAATATGTCTTACCACGTTTTAAGTGAAGCAGAAAAAGGATATACTAACGTCAAACCTGTCGTAGAAGGGCGGACCTCAACAACACATAGCAAGACTTATTACCAGACCAAATTATTACTTTATTAGTTTTTTTTTATAAATTCGACCCACCAATGGTTTGTGTCAAAATAATTTAATTGACATGAATTAAAAAACTACCATTTAGGTGCAGACAAACATTTTTCATAGAACAGACTACTGATAAAAAACGCGACTACTTTTTTTCGGCCGCAATACTACCTACTAATTTTTGGTATTGTATTTAATACTATCGTACTATATTATAAAATTAATATATTGATAATTTATGCTGGCCCGAAATAGGTGTATTATTTTCCCTACATTATATAGTACCATTTTGCCTAAAAATGTTACATATTGAACCAATATTGGACAAACATCGGCAGGGACATATTGGCATGTGAAAAAAAACTGCATAAAAGCAGTGAAAATAAGCTTTTATGCTACACATATTGGTAAAAAATGTTACATATTAGATAAACATAGGCGAGGATATTTTGGGATGTTATTGCCACAACGTATAATAGGTACCCATATTGGTAAAAAATTTTACATATTGCATCTTTTTTGGGCAAACATCAGCAAGGATATATTGGTTTGTCACTTTCACTACATACGCTACTCATATTGATTAAAAATGTTACACATTAGACAAACACAGGCAAGATATATTGGCATGTTACAGGCACTACAAACATATTGGTAAAAACATATTGGTAAAAAACGTTATATATTGTACGAATGTTGGGCAAACATCGGCTTAGGTTTATTTCATTTATGTTCACTGAGGTAAAATTTTGATTGCTTCTAGGGTTTTTCCCAATTTAAACGGAATTTAAAAAGTTTATCAAATGGGCCACCGGGTCTCTACTAAAATCTCATAACTAAATAAAACTTTCTTCTTTCAATCGTCGCAAGTCTCTAGATTCATTCATTTTAAGGTTGATTGAGAAAATTGATTGAGAAAATAGCGTATAGACCTTACGTTATTTTCTCAATCAATTTTTTGAGTTTATTTTCGTTGCACCTCAATTTTATTATTGCCTTATGGTGAATGTCACTGTCGAAGCCATCTTTACATATGACATTGGTTGACATTTGAAAATATTTACATAATTGTGATCCATTTTACTCTTCACAGGGTAATATTTCTTTTAATTTTACACTTCACATATTATACTTGGTACTAAATTCAAGGTTGGACTTTAAGCTATCTTTTGATATACATGACACTTTTGGGTTTATGGGAGTTTCTGACAATGTACTATTTAATAATAAATTGTCCTGCACGATTTTTGAGAGAGAAGTATGTGCCATATACATATATATATATATATATATATATATATATATATATATATATATATATATATATATATATATATATATATATATATATATATATATATATATATATATATATATATATATATAAAGGGTCCGCCAATAGGGACGCTCGATCTTTGACAGCTCATGGCGGCCATGTTGTTTGTGGTAGAGTTGGCAAACGTAGTTGTTATTATTCAGTGTATCTTCACAAATCACCATGAACCAATTCAGCCGCGAGCAACATGTGCAAATCGTTAAAACTTATTACGAAAATCATTCATCGGTTCGAGCAACGTTCCGCGCGCTCCGCCAATTTTACGGTGCAATTGATCGTCCTGCTGAGTCGACTATCCGTCGTTTGATTAACAAATTCGAGGCAACCGGTTCGGTGAACAATCAGCCAACACCGACGCGTCGTCGAAACGTCCGATCTGCCCAGAATGTCGCCGCTGTGCGCGATAGTGTGCGTGAAAATCCGCGACAGTCAATTTCACGTCGCGCACAGGAACTCCGCCTTTCGGAAACATCACTTCGCCGAATCTTGCATCTGGATTTGGGCATGCATCCGTACAAGATCCAGCTGACACAAGAGCTCAAAATAAACGACCATAGACAGCGCCGTATCTTCGCTGATTGGGCTTTAGAGCAGTTGGAAGTCGACCCCGATTTTGGTCGCAAAATCATCTTCAGCGATGAGGCACATTTTTGGTTAAATGGGAATGTCAACAAGCAGAATTGCCGTTATTGGGCCGAGAACAATCCACAGGAGGTCCACCAGGTCGCAATGCACCCAGCAAAGGTAACTGTTTGGTGTGGATTTTGGGCCGGAAGCATCATCGGGCCATATTTCTTCGAGAACGACGATGGTGTGTCCATCACGGTAAACGGCGAACGATACAGATCCATGATAACGAACTTTTTCTGGCATGAAATCGACAATATGGATGTCGAGGATATGTGGTTTCAGCAGGACGGCGCTACGAGCCACACAGCGCGCGCCACAATGGATCTTCTGCACGATCGCTTCGGAGGAATGGTTATCTCGCGCGGAGGCGACATCAACTGGCCACCGAGATCGTGCGATTTAACCCCACTAGACTATTTCTTGTGGGGTTTTCTTAAATCACAGGTCTACGCAAACCAACCACAAAACACTGATGCCCTCAAAGTCAACATACGCCACGCCATCGATGAAATACAGCCCGATTTGTGCGACAGAGTCATTGAAAATTGGACTTCTCGTATGCGCGCCACCCAGCGAAGCCGAGGTGGACATTTGACCGATATTATTTTCCATACATAATGCCTTCGAATACTCTTTCAAACAAAAAATAAATTTCATTTATACCTCTCACACAACTTGCTTTATTTCATTTTAAAGATCGAGCGCGCTTATTGGCGGACCCTTTATATATATATATATATATATATATATATATATATATATATATATATATATATATATATATATATATATATATATATATATATATATATATATTTGGTGAAAAGTAATCTTGGGTTTGTAGCATATCATTACATAGAAATAAGCAAATAGACGAATAAGAAAGAAAACACACTTACCAGTGCTATGTCTGGACACGCATACGGAAATGAACCACTATACATACGAAAACGAACCACTTAGAAGTTGTACAAGTTCTTTCACCTTTCTTGAGGATCTTCAGAGCAGTATACGATTTATTTCATTGATCATTCATACTTGAATTTAAATTACTAATACACCAACACTTGCAGTGACGTTTTATGACATTAGTTCTTGACGGAACTCATTCTTAGAATACACAAACCTAGTCTACTATTTATATTTGTTCTATTTGAACATATTATATATAAAAGCATTAGGCATACAGTTATCCAGAAGATGTTAAACTTTAAAATGCATAAAATCTTGTTGAACCTATTGAAAAACAACTACTTTTTCCAACTATATGCGGGAAAATATTGAATTATATATACAATAGAGTTCTGAAGCATTCAAAGAGGGAGTGATACAGAAATTGCTTGCTTAGTCAAAACTAAAATCATTTGTTGGTTGTATGTATTAATTGTTTTTTCGAAAATTCTCGAAAAAAATCCAATTTTCACCCTGGATATATTTATTAGCTTTGAAATTCTTTGCTATTCATATTTATTTTGTGAAAAGTAATCTTGGGTTTGGTTTTTGGTTGGTAATTTAAATTCAAGTATGAATGATCAATGAAATAAATCGTATACTGCTCTGAAGATCCTCAAGAAAGGTGAAAGAACTTGTACAACTTCTAAGTGGTTCGTTTTCGTATGTATAGTGGTTCATTTCCGTATGCGTGTCCAGACATAGCACTGGTAAGTGTGTTTTCTTTCTTATTCGTCTATTTGCTTATTTCTATGTAATGAAATGCTACAAACCCAAGATTACTTTTCACAAAATAAATATGAATAGCAAAGAATTTCAAAGCTAATATATATATATATATATATATATATATATATATATATATATATATATATATATATATATATATATATATATATATATATATATATATATATATATATATATATATATATATATATATGCTGTTGGCGTTTTTGTATGTAGGTATACATCATACTAATAGCAGTAAATTATTAATCGAATATTCATGCAGTTGGCAAATTAAAATCCGCCCCTAGCCCGTTCCAGCCTAAGAACAAATGGAAAACAAGACGAGGCATCGACCGAGGTCCACTGCAATCGCTCAGAGTGGAGACAAGACAAATCGAATGTCAGCCGCTAATAAGTATCCTGCAATAGTTGGACAAATGTATTTCCTTGCTAGCAAAGGCCGACACAAAAACTCATCCCGTACTTTGTAATTTGTATCGCTGAAGCTAATTATAAGATGTTAACATGATTGGAGACCAAAGAATGCATACGTTTGATGAGAGGTTGCTCTATCCGGGCTTTTTTCAATAAATAAATGTCGCTACATAATAGCCTCAGACTTTTTAAATAAATCCCCATTACTTCCACATGCGAGTATAAAATAACCTTTCATATTTTATACCAGATACAAAATAACTATTTCGAACATAATCTTTGACGGTTTATATTAATAGGTAACTGTATTATTAGATATAGTTACGTATATATTATAATGTCAGCTATATTATGAACGATATACCTAAATGCAATCGTATGTTGAAATATTGAAGAAAACCGTGATTTATTTAAACTACAACATAATAAAATGTCTCGTATGGACGCAATCATAATTAATTATATGTACATTTTATTTAATTATATGTAATATTATTATAATTATTATTATAGTTATACGTAAATAATTATATGTAACATATTTATTGTGTAATATAAGTTTAGGTAAGATAGCTGATACCCGCGACTTCGTCCGCGCGAATTTAACAAAACATGTTCGTTCAGTTCGCAGAATTTAAGAAAAGTTAATAATTCTGTATTACTCGCGAAATCCATGCTATAAGTTTAATCTTATTCTTGTTCTTTGCGAGTCGATGTTTCGTGTTTTTTAATTTTGTACTTCCCTATTTGATTTCGATTTTGTTGAATATTAAAGAGAATAGTCTTACGAACCTTAATAAGCAAAATTTAACTATAGAATAAACTGTGAATATAAAGATGATTTTTCTTATATCGCAACCATATAGAATACATGTATATAATACTAAAATTGTACAGAATATTATTATATTGTCAAACTATAACAATATGCAAAGTATAAAATAATGGTTAATGTATATATTTATTACCATGATTCCGAGCGATGCGATACTGGTACATATGCACTAATAATTTAATATTAGAGATAATGAAAGGTAGCGAGACACTATAAAAGTGTAATGACAACATGGTAAAATATACATATTTTGAATATAATACACAATGTACCATATCAGGTAGAGACATAATACTAAGCATAATTACTATAATCCATTAACAGCTAAAATCAAACCAAAAACATACCAAATGACAACAGCAAATCAACCTGAATTTGAAAATTAAATAGGGAATAATTAATTCAAAGAATACAAACAGGTATTAAAGCTATTAAATTATTATGAATAGGTATACGTAAAAAACATTTATATTTACATTAGGATAAGACGTGACGTAATAATAGTGTCGTGATTAAATAATAACAATAATAGTGAAATAAACATTGAATTGCCAAACTACCTGATACCTACATACGAAAAACATTACAATATATCTAGTACATAGGTAGAGAATAAAGAGACTGGTTATAAAAACAATTTTATTTATTATCAACGAGAAAACCATGAAGAAGAGAGCTTAGTGAAATTTTGTTGCGAACATTATATTTAAAATAATAGTTAAAATCGGGTTAATTTAAATGTAATTACTCGCAAGAGGTTAAGAAGAGGTTGTGGGATTCCTAGAGGCAAATTTTGCTCGAGCAGTTCCACATGTATTCTTGATGGATCCTGTAGTTATGCAGTAGCCTTGATCCAGCTTCCAGCACCCCATGAAGCAGTTTTAAAAGATGTGAAATAATTGCTACAAAAACACTAGCACATAGGTGCTATATCACTTTAATAAAGCTAGCTTAAAAAAATATAACGAATTCGTAAAATTCGAAGTATACTAAACGTTCTATAAAAGGTAAGAAGTACTTACCATAAATAATTTCATGCAAATATGAGCTCCATATATTAATATCTCTTATGGTCGCAATCACCATATAATCCATAATATTGAATATAAAACACGGCCATTTTAAATTATATCTAGTAAATATTTTCTAATAAGTTGAAAATAGAAACCTTAAAACAGCAATGTGCAACAATTTAATAAAATACTTTTGTTGTTATTCATTTATTCATGTTGTTATTCATATTTCAGATGTCGGACCACTACATTTTTGTTTATAATAAACGAAAAAAAAAAAAATAACTATTCTAATTTTGTTGTATAAACAAATGTTTAGTGTGGTGTTTTTCATGACCAGGTTAGTGGCCCATACTTCATAGAAGCAAATTTAGGACAACATGAATAAATATATAAATATATTTGCAAAGCTTTGTACTACCTTGGTTACACTTGCCCGTATATCCTGAACAAAGAGAAGAAATATACTGGCAGCAAGACAGTTGCCCAGTACATTCAACTTGACTGCTAAAGCAATGAGTACAGGGTTGAATTAGCACTTTGGATTGGAGACAGATGGGTTGGAAGATACGGTAAAATTGAATTGCCTGTTACATCAACTGACCTATTACCTATGGACTTCTTTTTATGGGGCATTTTGAAGCAAAAAGGGTACGCTGATGGCCTTTCACATAATTTAGACATTTTGAAAAAAAAACAAGGGACGTAATCAGATAAATTAATAGGCCTACGTGTACGGCGAGTTTATCAGCAGAGCAAATATGTAGATGTTGGAGGGAGTTATATTGAATAACAGTTGCTTTATTAATTTTACTAAATAATTTATAATTTCATCTGTAATATTTTTAAATATAGTATTTATATTTTTGAATATCTTTTATCAGTTATGTTATAAAATTATATTTAAAAGATTATTTATAAAAAAAAATTATAAAGTCTCTCATTTTCACTCTAATTTGTTTCAAATACGTGTTTTGAGGAATACGTTTTTTCCGTAAATTGACAAATAAAAAAGTTTTCTCTCTTTTCAACCACATCCGTGAACACACTGTATGTATATATATATATATATATATATATATATATATATATATATATATATATATATATATATATATATATATATATATATATATATATATATATATATATATATATATATATATATATATATATATATATATATTTATATATATATATATATATATATATATATATATATATATATATATATATATATATATATATATATATATATATAATGTTGTAGTTTACATATATATATATGTTCTTAAAAAATATTTTCTTATATACCTTCTTATAAGTCTCTCATTTTCACTCTAATTTGTTTCAAATACGTGTTTTGAGGAATACGTTTTTTCCGTAAATTGACAAATAAAAAAGTTTTCTCTCTTTTCAACCACATCCGTGAACACACTGTATATATATATATATATATATATATATATATATATATATATATATATATATATATATATATATATATATATATATATATATATATGTATATATATATATATATATATATATATATATATATATATATATATATATATATATATATATATATATATATATATATATATAACACTCGGAGTAGTTTCCACAAATACCAAAACACTTTCACTTCGCTCGACACACGTTTCGCCAACCAAGACGATTAAAACTGTTTTTCAGTTTTAATCGTCTCCGGATGATGCCAACTTGATTGGCGAAACGCGCGTCGAGCGAAGTGAAAGTGTTTTGGTGTTTGTGGAAACTACTCCGAGTGTTACAGTTACATCAAAGGTTCCAGCCCTATCCAGTAGTATATATATATATATATATATATATATATATATATATATATATATATATATATATATATATATATATATATATATATATATATATATATATATATATATATATATATATATATATATATATATATATATATATATATATATAATGTTGTAGTTTACATATATATATATGTTCTTGAAAAATATTTTCTTATATACCTATAATTTTCGTACCATGAGTATTTCACACTAGCGTTGAGGTTAATTCTTTTAAAAATATCGCTTGTGAAAATACTGTTAATTACGACGAAAAACATTTTGTAATGAGCCAGTATGGTCAAAGTAGGTAATTTTCAATAGGCAAAGAACTGTAACAGGTATTAATACATTCATCTGAGACAGGTATATTCAAACGAGCATATCAGTTATGATGGCAACTTCTGCAATTAGACATTTTTTACCTCGTAGTATAAAGGAGCTACAGATAAATACAAAGAATATGAACAAAATATCCCACGTTCAAACTAGGAAGTCACTAAACTTAGCTCGTAAAGAGTTTAAAAAATAGATGTAAATAGATCTAATATAAATAGATCTAGTACTAGAACCATCCTTAAATATTTTTAAATTCAAATAGTACCTATTAATAATACTGAGGACTACCGCAATAAACTTTTGTGCTTTGTTCTTTTATGTTTTATTTTCATATGTTTCCTTCTCTTTAAACCTTCGCCATCATATTGTGGTTTGTAATAAAACCCTATTTACTTAGCATTTTTTATTTAGGAACAGGTAACTAAAATTTTTAGTTCATTGGTGAACGTTACTGAATAATAATTATTCTCACACTACTAATTCCAAACTTTGCGTTTCGGAATGAAATACCTAGATACCATCCGGATGGAGAGAGCAAAGTGACTACACTTTATTTTTAAAAGAAATCTGTGAAGGAACTACTACTTGCTGATAACATAGTTAAGCATTATAAATTATGTTTAGTTATTGAGGTTAGGTGTAATATAATCAAGTGAGATAAGCGGGCAGGGAGACATCGGGTACCCTACGACGTTAAATACTGGGCGCGAAGAGGGAAATGAGAGTTCCAGGGTGTGAGTAATGAGCAAGTCTCTATCTAGAGTGCTTCGAATCGGGATCAATGACAAGTGCAGGCGAAGAGCGGTTAATAGGTGTTTGTGATAACGGGGATGCGATAAAGGCACTGGTAAATATACTGGAAACGGAAAATGCATGATCAATGAGGATGCTGGCACATACCAGGAAATTATCTGCCCGAAATTTTCATCTTACGTTTTATGTTTCTTCGCTCTCTTTGATACATATCTTGTTTCGTTCATAGAATTACATTTCTGGAAACGGGCAGATGACAGGTTTAAAATTATATAAACTCTAGACTTATTCATAGACATTATTTATTACTGGCGCTGTTAGTAAGATAGTTTTACTGATACGATATCTAGGTACAATTTAATGATAATATTTATATAAAATTTATAATATATGAAATTAGTTGGATGAAATAGTAATTTATTACAGAACTTTAAAAAATAAATAAATATATAAAAATAAATATAATATCATTTCTTTACGGCAATCACCTACTTGTGATGAGTTATACTCTCTCGAATCTACAGCAAGTTTACAGTAGCGTTACCAAAAATTTAAATTTACTGGACGTTACCAGCATCTAAATAAATAACTTACGAACTTACCTATATTCAAGGTAGTTGCTATTATTTCATAATAACGTAGAATACAAAAAATCATTGTATTCAGGATTTCGCGAGTGTAGACTGTACTTGACGATTTCCGGGTCTTCTCCCACGTATCTTCTGTTCATCTAGAACGACGTTTCGGCAGAGTCACATCTACCATCTTCAGGTTGTTCTCCTTAACGCCTTGTTGCTGCTTCTGGTTGCTAGAACTGAAGTATTCAGTGACAAAATTCCCGTAACGTAACCATCTAAAAATATTATTTGTGAAACATCCTTAGGGGCACATTATGCCATGTATACGTATCTCTATTATCTGGTCAGTCGGTTGACTCTGTGAAAAAGTAATTGTGTTTTAGGGCAAGAGGTTTAAGTAAAAAATACAAAGCAAAATATCAAAAACTGCGCGCTCCGAACTAGGGAACTTTTCTAAGATCCTCTTATGACATACAGTATTAAAAGGTCTACAAATGTTCATATAATGGGGATCTCCATATCTAGTAGTTTATAAATATAATTTTTTAATTTGTGTATGGCGTCCTCCGCTGATTTACCTTCTCTAAAGCCATATTGGCCGTCTGAAATAATTTTAAGCTTATTTAGAAATTTAAACATCTTATTTTTTAAAGCAGTCCCAAAAAATTTAAGTAAATTTGAAGTCAGTCAGGCATCTAAATAATTGATACTTACTGATACTTAGGTACTTCCTTTCCATCCCCGGTTGGGAAAGTGGTTTACCCAAACCAAATGTACCGGCTTTCTGAAGGCATAGGTACTGTAGCAACAATTTTATTTATTAGAAATGTTAATGAGACTTATTTCGTATCATATTTCTTATAAATTATATATCTAATTTTATCAAGTTCAGAAAATTGATTCTTTTAAATAAAATTTTGCGCATTTTGTTCTTGTCCTTTCATTAATTTATATGTCCTTTACATCTATTACAATTATCTATCTATCAATTATCTATTACAATTTTGTCGTCAGGGGTAATACGAAGTTTATAGAGTTAACTTTTTGTGATTTTGAGGTGGAGGTGTTAACCACGATTTCTTTATGCTTTGTTAAATTTTAATATTTCTATTAAAATCACATTATATATAAAAAAAACGTCAAAATAATAATTAAAGAATAAAATATAAGAATAATTATAGAAACATTGGCTAGAAATAAATGTCAAAAGCTCTTTCTTGCCTAGCACTGGAAAAATATTCTGCATAGGTTCTGCTATGCTTAGATCTTACCTTCGACTTCCTAAATATATTAACAAACATATTTTATGAGTGATCTATGCTTTAGTTTTAAGATAGAGAAAATATCAGACAGGCAAATGTCTTCTTTTACGTTACGCCTAAGTAGCATAAAATGAAAAGCCCTGCAGAAATTGATTAAAATTTTAGAAGCAAGGAAAGATAAAAAATTTATCGTATTTTATGTGCCAACGTTATTCATCGATTTTCCTTTCAGTGTTATCTGTACAAGTAATGACTTAAATGACAATCTTTTAAACGACTCCTCATGAACCTACTGTGCAACTTAGATATTGCTTTCACCTTTCGTGGCTATGTATTAGAATCTCAACAACGTATTTTATAGCAACTCGTTATCAGTCAATATTAATAATTTTTATTAGTTTAACATTCTTATTAATCTTAATACTTGATGTAAAAGATTGTAATTAGTATATATTTTTTATGGGTATATATTTTTTTATAGGCATCCTATATCAAAAATGGTTCAAAGGTTATTGTTTAAAATGTTTGATTAAATCATTTTCATTAGATTACTTGAAAAAGCAATGACAGTAGGTAAGAAACAAGTACAATTAATGGAGGAGTTAAAATATTATCGCTTATATTAATTTACTTTACTTATATTAATTTACATTAAATAAAGTTTAATTTTAATACTCGACGTGGCGAATATTACTTAATTAAAATTTATTTAAAATAACCTGAACTAAATAACTTAGAAACTAAATTTAAATGAGATATCAAGTATTCTGGGCGAACAAATAAGAAATATTGTGCAAATTTGCAACGGGAAAAGATTTCAGTAAAGCATATGGGTTATTACCTTAGTCTCATTATATTAGTTCGATATAGTTCGATATAATTTTTTGCACATTTTCTTTATAAATATTCTCGGTGGCTTCCTTGTTAACACACCAATAAGAAGCAATCAGTGGCTTGTCACTGTACGTTACACCACTCGTGACGTCACCAGTGATGGATTACCCTTCTTGCATCCCTTCGTTCTGTATCTCCAACTTGTGGGTTGTTTAGTTGTTCGAGTTGTTGACGTTGTTTCAGGGCTTTTGCACCCTTACTTACATTTTAATTTTGTTATCTTCATCTCATGCGGCAAATTTCTAAACTTCACATTTTCTGGATATTTCACCTTACTGTTCGGGAACATCATTAACGAAACGTATGAAAATGATCAACAATAAAACATATTGTTTTATTCAGTTTTACACTGGCTATGAAAAATTGAAATTAAAAGGCAGGTCCATATTTAAAAAAAAATTCGAGGGAGGCATTGACGAGACGAAACGTCGTAATTTTATGACGGCAGGGAACTTCATTTACAACAGAAAATTCCACATTTTTTTAATTTATTTTATAAGTACTGGCAACGCTATAATTATGTAAAAAACAGCTTTTCCTTTTTCATCTTTTTTCGAATATCTCCTAAACTCATCGAAAAATCTTAAACTTTTATGAACCCTTTTTATACGAAATATTAAAAATTAAGTCCATTTTCTAAAGATTTTTTTGTAAAATCACAAATGTGACAGTTGCTAGATGTTACCTGTCAACTTTGTATTGGGGCATTTTAAGTTATTTTTGAAGCAGAAGTGATTGCCACCGAAATTTGTTTTCAAACTATAATATTTAAGAGATCTTATATGGTTCCAACTTTATGGCGGACACTCTATATATGGCACTTGTCTCAGTTTTTGGCCTATATCTCAGAAACGAGGCGTTTTTCGACAAGGCCATTCCATACAAAATTGGGGTCTTGAAAGCAGCCTACTTATAATTAATGTACCTCAGACAGTTTATCAACGGTTCAGTCATTCCTGTGTAGCTGTTCACATTGACCAGGAATCGCTCCCCAGTGGCTGAAATGCTTTCTAGAATTGCCTCAAAATTTTTGAACACACTTACAACATCGGCAAGGTGGGGTGGTTTCCGCTTTTAATTCCCTCATGAGTTTAATGAATTTAGTGAATTTAATCAACCCATGGGGGTGATCATAAGTACGCAATATTGGATATAGAATGACTATATCATATCTATATGATATGTCACCATATCATATCTAACCACGGATTGTCATCCAAACTAAACAAGTATGCAAAATTTCAGCTTAATCGGTTCAGGATAACTGTTTTAAAATTCAGTTTCAAGATTTGCCCTAAGCAAACTAACATACATTCATACATAGCATGTTAAGTTCCAACATTTTAAAGATTTGATCCGCTGACCAGGAGTCTCACACAAATTTTGGACCTTCAGAACTTTATATTAAGCAATCATGACAACCAATACAAAACACGAGTTCATATGGGAATACGGCGCTTATTTGGCGCGATCTAGTGGCAGACCTGTTAGTGTTCTAAAAAAATGTTTAAAATGAAAAATGTAAGAAATTTTGTCTACTTTAATTTTGTGTAGAATGGGCTTGTCGAAAAAGCCCATTCTGGAAAAATTAACTGGAAAAGAAACTGGAAAAATTGCCAAAAATTTGAACAAAAAGTACAAAAAAACAATGTTGCGGGCCAAATTTTGGCCTGAAAACCTCAAATTCATATTCAGTGACCTAAAAAACATGGATGGTGAGAAAATCAAAAACATAGCAAAACTTTCCTCTGAACCCATATTTTTTCCTAATATGCCTAGCCTATAACTAAATCAGATTAATAAGATGCAAATTTTATCAGATATATCTCACGTTCTTTTGGTACAAAATGGCATTTAAAAATATTAATTTTATAAACAATCTTACTTGTTCAAAAATTATCTGCTACATCGATCATTAACTGAATATAAAAAAGCGGAACAACATAATAACTTTGTATTGCCGTCAATTTGCTTAACATATTGCCGTCAATTTCTCTCTAATAGACTGTGTAATATGATTTCATGAAAACAAGAATAAAATTACCATAAATAACAAATTGAAGTCAACATATTTCCGTGTGAATTTAATGAAATGTATGCAAAATCGATGGAAATAGATCTTCCGAGTTTAAATGTGGTGTAGACATACTGCATCTACCGAATGATATAAAAGAAGAAGAATTAGCATAATCACAATAATTTTCAACAGCTGACAGTATATTTCCTTCTTTTTCTGTCTTTCTGATATCTCCGACTCGAGGGGTTTCACGGAAAGTTTGAAGTGTTTTCAATGTTTTAGTAAAGTTATAGCTTTGAAATGCTTTGCATATAGAGAGAGTGGGTCCGAGAATATCAGGAATAGAGCTAGGATCACTGGGGTGAGTATCGACACGAGAGGCACGAAAACTATCAAATATTGAAATAAAATTCATCTCCCAACATCAGAAACAGCTGCCACTTGTTTTAAGAGTTTGTAAAATCGGCGACATATTAAAATTCTTCACGGGAAGTATCGACAATGGGGATTCATTCAAGGAATACATAGCAGTGAGCTACGTGACCTATAATTTTATTTCCTCTTAAGGGGCCATAAATAACAATGTTATATATTTATTCTGCAAATATATTTTGCTCTGACTGTTCGCCCTTTCAAAACAAACAGTTGGTGTAACAGGCATGCAAGCACTGCATAAAAAGTCTGCATAGGAAATTATTTTCTGAGATATGTTTATATCATAAATAAGTATCAATATACATGAATATACATATACATGAATTGGCCCCAATACTGTACCTTGGGGCACCCCCATTTTGTTCAATTTTTTCTTCGCTTATAGAATCGTTAATTGTACTAATTTATTTCCTACTGAAAATATTGTTCTTCTAATTTTTAACGTTATGCCGCGTATACTTACAGTAGAGTTTAAATCGTCGTCCAAAAATCGTAGGGTGCAGAGGTTTATGAAAAATTTTTTTTGCTTTTGAAAATATATTTTTGGTGGCCATTTTTTTGCCAAAATTCCAAATGACATCAATGCTATCAAATGCTATCAACACATAATTTTATCAACTGATAGGTTATTCAACCGTTGTTACTGCATTCACTGCTTTACAGGTGCCTGTCTCTAAATGCGGGGTTAGGTCACACACAAATTTAAAAGTTGATTCGTTAATTTTCGTCCGCGTGTCTATTTTTCCTACACTTATGTCGAATAAACTCAATTTTCTTAGTGAATTAACATAAGAATCAACTTATAAGGACAACTTCTTGAAAACAATTTTCTTCCAAACGAAAGTTATATTATATAGGTGATAAGAATATAGATATTTTAAAGTATAGGGACATTTTAATGAGTATATCTGTAATACTTTTAGGAATTTAATATATTAGGTATTAAATGAATTTGAAGTATGTCGTGTATTGACTATATATTTCAAATCAAATCAAATCTAAAAATAACTGACGTAATTACATCGATGTAATGTTTATAAAAACTACTATTTCTGACCACTCCACTCCACACTACTTTTACAGTCTACAATTCATCAAGTACACAAGTACACTGATATAGTAAATACATACGTAAACATACCTTCAATGGCATGTCGTGGGATTCCATATATTCTGATATAAATGTAGATGATAACTAACGGTTTGGTTAAATTATTGGCTAATTGTAATCATTGGAAGAATTACATGTTTAAATTTCTACAAAAGCACCCACAAAAATGAAAAATTCAAGTCACAATACAAAAGTTAGAGATAGCAACAACTCCCTGATTCAAAAACCCAATTTAACTATTATAAAAATAAAAAGAATTATCAAACAAATGATACGAAAAATACCTTTTACTACCTTCCACGATTTGTGGAAGGTAGTAAAATCTATTAGATATAGTGGAGTGACTGATACATGTAAAATCGCATAAGAAATTAATAGTTCTTTCATAAAAGTTGGAAACAGGATGCTACATCCTGAAAACAATGTTAAATATGGCGTTTTGTTACGCAATATTTACTGAAGAATATAACTTCCATTTTCGCACTCCCGAAAAAGTATTTGCACATATATGGTATATGTGCAAAAAATAAAAGAAGATGTTGAATTGATTCAACAGCTAACTCAATCAAAGAATTTACATCTTAGACGCGCTCAATATTTTTTTGACTTATTAAAAAAAATTAAAAGAAGATGAGTTAGTAATATGTTTCGACTTTGAAAAGAATTGGCCTCTCCCTGTTACCAATATAACTGATGAGTACTACAAGCGACAATTATGGTTACACAATATGGGATAAAAAATGTATCAAATCAAGCAAGTATGTACTTATATACTGATGTAATAACAGCTCTGGATCATTACGTGACAACTAATAAAACACATGTCCATAAAAAATTAACAATATTTTGCGACAACTGTTTTTCTCAAAACAAATAAATTTATATTTACCTGCTTATACTCATTGTGTTCTTCCAAAATATTTGTCACTGTTGTTTTATATAGATATAATCAACCTACTTTTTTTATATAGATACTACTCGATATCTGGCCACTCTCTGTTATGTATATAGATGCTTTGCCCTCATCGAAAAGAATGGGTTAAAAGAATAAAAGAAGAAAACATTGATCATCCAGAATATTACATAAATAATATTCCTCCAGAACACCCTTCTCAGTAAAAAAAGCGAGATACTAGATAACTTCGAAACTGTTAAAGTTCTCCATTACAAGGAAGCGTATTCAAATAAAATCAAAACATCTATCCCAGGCATTGCAAAATGTCGTTCAGTATTATTTTCGACTAACTACATGCAAGCCAATGTTAAGGGAGACAATGAGAGGAGAATATGACGTTGAATTTTCATTATATAAAAAAGGAAAATCGAGAACATGTGACTATGCGTCGGTGAACATGAAAAAAACTTACCATAACTATCTCAAAATGAACGAAGCTAAACTCCAAAATGTGAAATATCTAGTGTCGCACATTGAGGAATAAAAAAATAAGGGGGTTTTATGAGATACTAGACGAGAAAGACGCGAAAATCCTGGATGAGGACATTTTGAATAGTAGATAGGTACGTTATTTTATTGTTTTTTGCCTGTTTAGGTAATAAAGTCTCTTAAAACTTATGCAGTTTATCTCATTTATAAAGAGTTTATTACTAATATTTGTATTTTCCTTCAAGAAGCCCCTATATAAAAATAAAAAACGCATTATTTCAGAAAAAAATAAGATCCAGAAATTGTAGTATGCATAAATAGTCACAAAATACTTCATTACTTTAAAAGTTCAGCAATTTTCAACATAAGACCTTATTTCAGTGCAATGTTTTAATATTTACAGCTAACTTTCTAAACTACGAAACCATCATTTGAGGACGTTTTGTATAGAGCCCTGCAAATGTTGTCTCTGTTACTGCAGTTATTACAAAATATTCTATTGAATAATATATTTGCAAATAATTTTGATATCGGTAAAATGTTTCATTATCGACCATCAAAGTAACATTTTTGCACTAGCTATACAAATAACTATTTTGGTTAAATTATTGCAAATATATAACATAATATTTCAGATGCGTGAAGTTTAAAAGGTATATGTATTTAAATAATATATACGTTTTCTAATATTGGCGCAACTCCAAGTTTTGAGTATAAGTAGCGGAATAGATATGTGCCATGTCATCGGAATAGAACCACTCTCGGATCTTGCTGTCTGTCAGTTTAAACCATCTCAAACAAGATGGATGGCCGTTGAATGGAAATCAAGCAGCGGAAGTTCTCCCCAACGAAAGGGTGCAACATAACAGCGCGGCGGCGGTGCGGCCTGAACGCTTAAACAGGACTAAAAAATACTAATCCCAACCTAACACCACATACAAACCTTTAATACTAGAACGATTAGAATAATAATATACTACCGCAACGAAATATTGAAAATAATAATACTTTAAGAATATGAAATTATGTGCAATTGAATTACACAGGTTTTATATATTTTAAAATATTCCTGTATACTCGCCTTCAAAAACATAGCATTGGTTAACTAATAATTACGTCAAATTTAACAACCGTTATAAAATATTTTTGAACCAAAATTTAATCTACCTATACAAAACCCAACGGACGCGTCAACAAAGGCTTTCTAAGGAAGGCTTAAACATTATTAAATAGATAAAATTTCTAACTTATAATTAAGAACATTTCCCACACAAAATATTTTTTTAGCGATTTTGATTAAATTTATCTATATAAAATATGTTATGATGTGAAAAAAACACATTCTCGATAAAAGTTTTTGATTATTTAGAAAATACAAATTATCATGACGAACTTCAATTTTGTTGTACAGGGTGTGTCAAATACACAAAAATATCTTCTTCAGGAGGACTACAATTGTAATTAGTCTTCCTGATCAAAATAGATGAAAAGAAGCTTGAAAAATGAAAAGAAAAATAGCTTGAAAAGAAAATAGATTTCACTTCATTTCTTACCCCCGACTGCTTACCCAATCATAACAAAGTTAATCCTATATATGGCTGGTGATACTATTATACTAATCAATAAATTATAATATAAAGTAAATGGTTTTCCTGAAAAAGTTTTTAAAATATAGAAATAAAATTTTGTGAGGTAACCCCAACTCCATGTATTTGACGTTATAATTAACGTTAACGATAATTTAATATAAAAACTATATTACATCACAAGTCTCAAACAATTAATAAAGCGATATTCACCAAAATATGTTCAGTATAAGTTTTAGTTATTTGTATACAGTAAAAGTTTTTAATAATTTCGTTCCGGCACGTGCGTGACTAATTATTGTGAAAATTCGTAATTTAGGAACTTTTATCATTTAGTATAACGTTAATGGTAATTTTATACCTAAATCTTGACTAACACGGTTATATACATCTATACCTATACCTACTGGCTTTATCAGGATGAAGCTGAAGGAAGGGGGTTCTCAGTTCGGTTGTATTTTTTCATGTTTATTACCTTATTTATCAACTCCGTCATTTATAAATTAATTTTAAAAATTCTCTATTTGTTGGAAACGGGGTATTTTCAAGTGGTCCCGTTTTAGTTTTATTGATATCGGACCTTGGATTCCGAAGATATACCGGGGAACTCACTAGATATACCAGAAGAAATGGCGAATGCACCGGTCACAACCCTAATTTACAGATATTTAAATTAATTAAAAAAATATTTTCTATCGGATTAAATTGTGAGGCTGAAAACTATTCTCGAAACAACCTAATCATCATAAAAACCAGTCCAGCCGTTTAGGTGGAGTTTAATGACAACACACGGACAGAAGAAATATATATATATATATATATATATATATATATATATATATATATATATATATATATATATATATATATATATATATATATATATATATATATATATATATATATATATATATATATATATATATATATATATATATATATATATATATATATATATATATATATATATATATATATATATATATATATATATATATATATATATATATATATATATATATATATATAATATACTTACCCATTATATATATCTGGACGTATATACGGAACGAATCATTTAGAAGTTGTACACGTTTTTTCGCCTTTACTGAGGATCTTCAGAATGATGTACGATTTATTTAATTGGTATTTTATACTTGAATTTACCATCAACGCCTACCATTCTCACAGTAACACGTTTAAGTGACATTAGTTTTGACAGAGAACTCACATTCATAGAAAACGACTACATAGTCTACTATTTATAACTGTTCTTCCTGAACAGATTGATATATAAAAGCATTAGGCATACATTTATCTAGAAGATAAATAAACTTTAAAATGCGTAAAATCTTATAGAATATATTAAACTTTTCGTAGCTATATGATAGAAAATATTAAATTACAATTATAATAGAATTCATAAGCATTTAAAGAGAAAGTAATACAGAAATTACTTGCTTTCGGCGAGCAAGTTGCTCCTCCATTTCATTGAATAGACGCTCGTGAGTCAAGCTGAGACTGTGAGCATGTTGCTTCTCCGTCTCATTGGATGCGTGAATCAAGCTAATACGGTAGGCACGTTGATTTTGCGTTCCATTGGAAAGACGATCGCGAATTAATCTGAGACGACGGTGGGCACATATTTCGATGTTTTCACTGTTTAATACTTTTTTATCATAAGTATGCATTTTGGAAAATCTTTTTTGTACTCATTTTCGTCTATTTTCAAATTGCCTTGGATGTAGATTTACTAGTACCTTTCTTCACTCTTCTCACTTAAGCGCCGCTGACTCATATAGGCAGCGCAGTAGTAGTAGGCCTATCCATATTCGTATTTGATAAATAAGTTACATACAGAACGCAATATTCACTGAAAAGCAAGTAGTTAAATATGTTCAACAAAAAAACAAAACCGAATCTATTCTAAAAACATGCACTAAAAAGTAAAAAATAGTTACGTTATTTATTCTTACTTAAAATACAATCGATTTATTAGGCCAATAATAAACAATTATTGTTATTTTTTGAGTCGGTGCCAGCCAAGGTTACCGAACGTGCTAACTTACAATAATTGAATACAACTGACTAAAGAGACACCACAATTTAATTGTATATTATTGGCCTAATAAATTGATTGTAAGAGTATTCTAAGTAAAAATAAATAACGTA
>CAXKVY010007536.1:0-26638 GCA_964058915.1 Tetropium fuscum | reverse complement strand
AATTTCTCTAACCCAGTAAGCAACGAAATACCATTTCCTTTAACCGAGCTGGTCGAAACAATGACAACGAATCCTCTAGTAATAACAACAACCATAACAGGCTGTCTTGGCCGCAATTTTACCAACGAAATAGAAATACTAGTATTAGCAGTAAAAATGCAGAGGAGGACCGCAGAAGGAAGGAATCCACGGGTGGTAGTCCCGGAACATCTGCCGCTCTCGAAAGGCTTGCCCCCGATGAGGCTAGGGCTATACAGAGGGCTAATCAGATAGTAATGTATGTTGGTTTATTTTAAGATAAGGGTTTGGCCAAATTACACGGGGATCAGGTGGTGGTGGTTCTCTAGTTAAGGTGGTATTGTGTTGAGTGTCGGCGTATCTTATATTATTGGGTTCGGTTTAATTCCCACGTGTAATAACATGTTTTTATACCATTTTGCACAACAGCTGATTAAATTTAATCAACTCCAGTACTGTAATTGAGAAAAATACACTAACAATATTGCTGTGCGATCAAATTTTGCTTGCTCTGCAACTATGTTTGCAGATAGAAAACTCTTGTTTGTTTTTCATAATGTCCAGATTGTCCAGCTTTCTAATTCTATACTTGTGCTGCGAAATCAGCCTCGTAATGAAAACAACCGATTATACTTTTTTCTATTGAAGTATTAATTGCATTGATAAACTATTTATATAACCATTTTTTTTCTAACTGCATGACCTTGCATGATTCTCATGTATGAAGTAACCAGATATCGCAATAGTGAACATTTACCATCTGTAACATTTTTTTCTTTTTCAAATAGGAAAAACAAGTCGTTCAGGCCTAGGGAACGGGGTAAGAAGGGGCTGAAGAACTTGCAGTCAGTCAAGACCCTAGCTGGACGTACAGGAATCACTGCTCAAGGCCAAGGCCAATTGGGGAAGGCTAGGAAGCAACCCATGACCGTTACTGCTCAATTTCAACAATCTTTACACTCTCTAATGGATACATTAAATCAAGCCAATCCATTCTTCATCCGATGTATCAAATCGAACAGCAACAAAATCCCAAACTCATTCAACGAAGAAACCGTGCAGAGACAGTTACGTTACACTGGAATGCTAGAAACCGTCAGGATACGACAGGCTGGATTTAATGTGAGACTGACCTATGACGAGTTCATTCAACTCTATCGAATCTTGTTGCCAAAAGGTTTGCTGAGTTCACAAAATGACGTGAGGGATTTCCTAGCGACTCTGAACTTAAACCGCGACAATTACCAGTTGGGTAGCACGAAGGTGTTCATGCGTGAATCCGAGAAGTACAAGCTGGACTGCAAGCTCCACCAGCAAATCATGGCAGGCATCGTGACTCTACAAAGGTGGTTCCGTGCTTGCTTAGAGCGGAGGCGGTTTTTGAGGATGAAGTGGGCTGTAGTTACCATTCAGTCGTATTGTAGGATGTACCTTGTGCAAAAATACATGAAAAGGGTGCAGGCTGTGTTAAAAATACAAAGGTTTTGGAGGGGGTACAAGTGCAGGAGTTGGTTGCAAAAGTTGAGATCTGGTCTCGTGGTGTTTCAGGCGCATTGCCGGGGATTTAAGGTTAGGCAGATGATCACGGAACACAAGTTGAAAGACCTGCTTTCAAAGAAACCTCAGGTAAGTTAATAATTTATATGGTCTAATTTAATTTTTAGCAGGGATGTTAGACAAAAAAACGTGGATTTGGACTTTTTACAGAACTCGTTGAATCCGCTTTCGATTACGCTGATTTTGAAAGAATTTTGAAATTATTTTTTTACTGTAATACCAATAGAAGTCAAGATACGAGACTTTAATTTCTTAATGCGTAGCAGCTGTTCTAATTATCATATACATTCAAAACTTCGCTAGTAATAAACAGAAAGCTTAAGCTATACACACTGATTTTTTTTGATGAAATTGTTTAAATGTAGGCCATAAATGTGCGGCCATGCGGTCCCTCAGTTGCCTCAGTCCGCTGTTAGTGAGATAGTTAGTCAGATAGTGCTGTTTATTTTACGCTCATTAAAGTGTGTAACCTAAAATTTTGCATTCCAACAGGGAAATATGCAAGTTACCCTTATTTTTCGCGGGATAACCTTGTTCTGTTGAATAAATGGTGTCGCCCAGTTATAAATTACTACACAAATGTTGGCAACCTCCTATTATTTATTTAAAAGAGACAGTAAAATTATATATGGTGTAAGAATACAGAAAATTATAGTAGCCTGGTTGTTGGTGCTGGTTTTTCTACTTCTTCTTGTATATCCTCTACAGTGTCGCCTGTGTCGCTCATTACTGAATACATTATATTATGTTCTTCCTCGTGTACAGTGATAGACAATATATATCCAGCAGAACAACGTTATCCCAGGAAAAATTAGCATAAACTGCGTATTCCCATGTTAAAACGAAAAATTGTAGTGTAATGTCAACAACCCGGGTCAGTTAAACATAATTATCAGAGAAAAGCATGGCAGGGGTACGTGATCGTCAAAAAGAAAAATACCTACCCTACGTTGTATTTAATTTAAATTAACCCTGTCCGAGATGCACTGGTTACTAATGAAAAGAGGGAGTTTTGAGGTGAACAAAAAAAAAGGACCAAGCATTTTAATACACCTACTTACTTATTTAAACAGGTTTTCAATACAATATAAAATAAGTACATGCCGTACTCAGCCTTGAATTCACAAGGGGAAAGAGCACGGCAGAGAAACCCTCGATCTCTACTCAAAAGAACCGCAATAATGCTGTTGGACATTTAGGTGAAAGTAAAATGAAAACCTACAAGGGTCCTACTTCCTATACTTGTGTTGTAACCTACAATCACTCTCAAGATACAAAACTGAAGAGATTGTTGTTAGTTAGCCGACTTGTCAGAAGGTACTGAGGTCCCATACAGGAGGCAACTCAGCTGGTAGTTGATAGGTTTTGGTGCAAAAACGAATGTCCCATATGGGAGGCAACTAGCGTGTTTGCCCAGGCACTGGGGAAAAGTGTTAATAAATTCAACAAGGCACAAACATTCATCATCTCATACAATAAAGGGCAATTAAGTCACTGTTATAAGAAAAACACGCAAGTACGAAAAACCTACTCGTAGCCATGAATGGAACAAAAAGGTCAACAACATTACTTAGATCTACCTGAATAAAACAAAATAAAATAATCTTAAAACAGAATGAGCTGAACACACAAAATAAACAAGTAAAATGTTCATAGTTTATGCATAACGTATCATAATTATTCATAGTTCAAAAAATATATATAACACGGACAATTTTAATAAAATGATGGTGGGAATTCTCCAGATAACAAATTTTATAATAAACATTGCAAATTAAGTATATTTAGTAACCTGGGAAATTTGACGTCAAACACTAGCACACACCAGAGTACAACTCTCTACCTCTCCATATGCAATCCCTCGTCCCCACCCTCTTTACCTCACGCCCCAACTCTACCCCGACTTATCTCAACCACCCCGCACACCGTCTTTCCTGGTTCCTACTTATACCCTACACACGGGCTATTAAAAAATCGGTTTCTCCTCTTAAAACGAAACAGAGGTCACGACATCGCAGTTTTCTTAACTGAATAGGGGATAGGGTCCATTTCAGTAGGTTATACGCTTGATTGAGCGTAAAATAAGCAGCACTATCGGCAGAACCAACATTTCAAATCAATTATTTGCAATCAGAAAAAAAAGATAAGTTTGTGATGAAAACTGCAAAACGTGAAATAGGTAAATCAAAAAAAATGAGATCAGAAGTTACCTAGAACACGAAACTAAATACAAATTCAGCGATGTTGCCACAAATATTGCCATATTTTTAAATTAACACATTGAAATTATAATTTATTATGTAAGAAACTGTTAACTATATTAAAGATTATACAAGTTTATCCAAAACCTTCTAGTACCTACCTATCAAGGACCGTGTCAAACCCCTTCCACTCTGAACCGTTGGATCAAGCTATAACATACGTTTTTTATACAAACATCGCCTTCAAAAACTCGTAATATTTTTATTCTCAGTCAACTAAAATATCAAGAAATTTATTTATTCAACTTATTTCAACAGACACTATCACGCCTACAGACTCTCATAAACTTGAGTTCCCATAAGACAATACAATAATCTTTAAAATACGAACCCCCGCGAATTGGAGACCTAACTAATATGGTCAATTGTCGACCTGAATAGTTAGTTATCAAATCTAAACCTTTCATTGTCTAAAGCAGATATTATCTTGAACCGGTCACTATTTGAGAAAGGAAAAGGAAATTGGTAGAAATGTACATCAAAAATTTTCAGCACTCAGAGCTAAAGCTGCTTTGCAAAAGTAATTTATGTTCAGCACATAGAATATTGTTCGAATTTAAATAGTATCAAATCTGCATTACTTGCTACCTTTTTTACCACCTAGAGACATCTCTGCTAAGTATAAAATAACTTATCATAAGTTTTTTATTGTAATAAACAAAATTAATAAAATCATAAGGATTTTTTATTGGTATTGTTAGTAGTAAAATTCAGGTTCCACGTCATAATTACTATCTCATTGTTTGTTTTTAACAATGAGATTTTACCATCATAATTTCAGTATATTGACATTAAATTTATAAACTATGTACAAAGCAGTTTATGCCACAAGATAGTTGACCACATTCACAGTTTCAAATAGTTCAGTTGCCCAGTACATTGCTGTGATATAGTTAGTTAACAAAAAGTGCACTATGTACTATGTAGAGGTACTTTAGGCTGATTTGGATAATAAAACTCTTGGTTAAAAGGGTGCTGGATGCTTCTCATCCTTCCATTTTAATAATTTTATTAACTGTGCCTGTGTTGTGTAAAGAAATAGTCTGCGGTTTTTATAAAATTGATGTAATTAATTTGTAAAATATTTAGTGTTTAGTGTTTTATCCGTAATGAAGATTTGTTTTGAACCATTTTATGGATTTCCTAAAATTTATGTAGGTTGTTTATACATATATACTGGGTTTATATATTGAATATGGATGTGGTTATTTATTGAATAGGAAATAATTAGTTATAAAGATGACATAATAAAAAAAAACTGTACTCATATTATTTTTTTTGTATTGTTTATGCTTTGCCATTTAATTTGACACCAAATACTATAGATATCATAAATGAACTGGTGGAAAAGTTATTAAAATTAAGTGATCTTTGTTTTTTTTTGACATTTTGATTAGTTTTTTATTTTTTTATCATATTACATTAAGACGCTATAATAAAATAAAAATGATAATCAATTTAAATAAAATAAGTTGTGTTGTTTTAATTAATACATTCACTTTAAATATCTTTTTATGTCTTCTTTAGCCAGTTTTTAGCTAAAAATTTAGATTAGACAAGGCACCACAAGTTTTTAGTTTTATCAATTTTAAATAATTGCAAGCATTAAGGTTCAACAATAATCAATAATAAAGGGAATTCAACAATAATAAAGGGAAAAATATTTAGCAGTACGTTAATTTAATCATATCTTCAGTACTTCACTTACCATTAAAACTTTGCCCTGGTACAGTTTGTTTATTTGCCATATTAGATAAGATTAAAAACAAACTAAACCACCTGTAATTTGTTCAAGATTGTAAGTGCAGTTCCAACTCATCTTCAAGTAAAGCATGGTAGTTCAGATGAAGCGTTTGTCAGTAAGGAATCAAGCCAAGAAGAACTAGGCACAGAACTACACCCAGATCGAAGGTTACTGGATTCTGACGAGTAAGTAGTTTCTCTCATATCTCGTTAATATAAGTTTTGGTAGAAATTTCATCACAAAATGTTTAACCAAGATTTGTACTGCATAGTCATTAATTGTTTCATAAACAACAAAATTATACCTACCTAATCTTAAGTTATATCATATCATAGATCATGTTATAATCATGGTCTTCCATATGGTGCAAGTTTCTGCGGATATCTAGCACTATATTTTGGACGGCATTTATTTCTTGGGACTTTTCTATATATTATACATCGAAGTTCCTCGTCATTTTGGGGTTCCTATTCCCCATCGTAAAATTTTATAGACCCCAAAATCTTATTTGGCAGAGGTCAAGAGGATTATTGTTTCGCGGAACAATTGCTAACCAATTCTGAGTTTGTCTTGACATGGTGACATGACGCAAGATCGTCCCTAGCGTGTTCTTCAATAAAATGAACTGATTTTGTATGACAATTATTGTATTATTAAATATAATTATTGAAAATAATAATTACTACATTTTAATTTTTTTAAATTTTTATTATTTATTTTTGCTAAATAAGTAATAAATAAATACATAATAATTATTATAATATAATATTATTAAAAATTATAATATAGGGTTTTCCCATAGATATATTAATACGGGGAGACCCAACGATTCATTCATAAAACGCTGGAAGAGCCGATCTATTATTGTTCTAAAAACTGCAATGAGTGCGAGAGAGAAGATGGAGGCAGGTATCCGTTCGGCAACGCCGCTTCGTGTGATCAAAGCTCATCCAGTGGCGTGTCTACTTATCTTTAATGAATGAGTTAGGCTAGACTGCATAGTTACATAAGAAAAATACTTAATACCCTGTATCTGAACGTTGCAATAAATGAAATGAAAATAGAAAACATTCAGAGCATAGTTTAATTCCTGTACATTATGATAATAGTTGATAACTGCAATAAAACTTTGTCATGTTTTTGTAGAAATTTATTTATAATTTTAATGCAAAAAGTACAGTTATTGGACGTATTTGTTAGTTAGTGGACGGTTTAATATTAGTTATTGGATACATTGTAAATAATTTAAATTCTATAAAAAAAGACACTTTAATAGGTGTCTGACCACTTAGTAGAAATTTTCCTTGCGTGTTTGTTGAAACAACTCATAAAGTCTGTCTATTTATTCTTTCTCTTCCTCCTCGTTTTAAATTTTTTCGTCTGCAAATTCACATTGTTCATTTTCAATGTCCCTGTCTTCATTCTCTGAAATCTCATCATTTTCTGTATTGTAGCATATATAGTGACATAGACATGTGTCATCACCTTCTTCTGGAATGTGAACATGGTGTTTAGGGGGAACACAACATTTGTGTCAAAATTGCTTACATTTGTCATATAATAAAATGACATCATATATTTAAGAATTTTAATCATACATTCAAATTTCATAATAATACCAACTTAACCAGTTGAATATATGGTGGTCATTCAGTAGTTCATCAACATACATAGATGGAGATGAAAATGGTATTTTGCATCACCCGAATAAAAATAATTTTAAAAATCGCACAATTTTTATATACAAATAATTTATATGGCACATTGGTTATGTACCATATAAATTAGAATAAAAATTAATGAAATAATTATTGATTAATTATTGCAGCAGCAATATAAAAAGTTCATTTTTAGTTTCAACGCCGCCCCTGGCCAAGCCAAGCCGTTAAAACTTGTAGGTAACCTTAAAAATACTTACATTACTTACCGATGAAAAGTAACATTTTCCGGACTTAAATGATCCACCTTTTTACAAACTATACAAGAATGCACCATAGTTACACACTTATTGTTCACCTGAATCGCAATAAATGCAAAGATTCGTAGAATACACTTAAGAAAACAAAAGTACAAGAGGTAGCGTTGCGGCAACCTCGCAAATTTCATTCCATTCATTGTAGTAAAACTGGAGTAAAATTCATCAAACGACGTTGCCGGTGTTGAGATTTATATCTCAAGGCACAGTACATTTTCGGTTGTCTATGGTTTTCACCATATATTATTAACGCAATAAGGCAATACAATAGATTACTTTTGCCAAGAAGCTGTTTTAAATAACATTTTAGTCTTAAAATGAATCAGATTCGTTGAAATTGTCAAATTATTTGAACATCTCTTACGGTATTGAAAGACTTCAAGTGAATTTCACAGTAAGCCTGGCAAACGTGCCGTTTGGCAGAAAAAAACGGACGATAAGGATGGAATGATCTTGGATCGGCCAAAAACGTAAACAATTCTGTCTCTTGTATTAATACGTCTATGGGTTTTCCAATGAGAGTTCCGATTTTGTTCAAAAACATTGACAGTTTGTCAACATCGTAGGTACATAAAATATGGGCCGCGTGGTTCTATGAACTATTACAATTTTCATCATGGGACGATACCCAGACGTTATGTTGTCGAGAAAACCCATTTTTTTAATAAATAAAAATGGGTTTTCTCGAAAACAAACATACAGACAACTTTGGTATTGATAATAATATGGAAATGAATTTTTTGGTATGGATAATTTTCTGTCTCAGGAGAGTATTTACAGAAAAAAAATTTGAGGAAGCTGGGTTCGTTAAATATATATAGACACCAGTTCGTACCATTTAAGTACGCTCAGTTGAAAACATCATCAAGCTTAGAGAAAGTGTGAATGAAAATCTGAGAATGTCTAGGCCTTACGCAAACATTATTCGTATTCTAAGCGTATTCTAAGAAAGGATTTTGCTCTTAAACAATATAAAATCCAGCTGATGCAGGAACTGAAGCCAAGTGATCATAGGCAACGATGTGAGTTAGTTTGATGGATACTGCAAAAGCAAGAAGCTGATGATGATTTTTGTCTAAAACATCTGTAGAATTACCTTGCACACAACAAAACAAATTTGTTAAATGATAATTGGTTGAATTTTTTTTATTTTTAGAAAACACCGGCACTCTGTTATTGGAAAATCCTAACTTGTTATTTGGGATTGTTACTTACAAAATTTGATACATTGACATATGTACTAATGGCTGCTTACTCTTTCAGGAGCAGTGGTATTCTAGAGGATGATTGCGACACCACTTCCCATAGTAAATTAAGATCTACAGTCTCTTTGCCTAGCGTTTCTGCCACCTGTACCGCTGCGTATTGTCCATATCTAAATAATAGTGCTACTGATAATAGGTAAGTTACATTACAATAATTATTAGCTTCTCCTTCATTTTACAAGGTTTACATTATTTTGCCAACTATTCACATAATATATTTTGGACAATATTTAACTTTTTTACCCAATAATGAACTTTAGTCTGAACCCTTAATCTGGTTTTCTTCGGTTTTTACTGGTCTCGAGCAGCGGAAACGATGTGATTAATTAGTAACATAAAATAGAGAGGAACACAGCATAATCATTCCCGTAGCAGATGCCTGTAAAGATTTTAAACATTGAGTTTTAGTTTTTATTATCTGAGAAATATTAGAATGCCAAATAAAAATATATCATTTGTTTGGCGTTTAGGCCTTTGATCTCGTCATCCACTTCTTTGATTTCACTTCATTACAACATTATCTTTCATCTCAGATCTACTACCTTATTTTACTATTTCACCTGTATAAGCGTACCTTTCTTTTTTGCAGATCCGATGATATGAAGCAGGAAAAACTACTATTAGAAATACAACGGAAGAAAATTCAAAAGGCACATCAAACTATCGATTATTCGGACCTTGATTACACCCCCCAACGGAAAGGTAGCGGAGACTCTTTAGCATCGCAGCGAAGTTTTGAGTCACAGAAGAGCTCAGACTCCCATTCTAGTGTTACAGTCCGCGAATTGCATAAACAAGAAGGCCCTTTATTGGGTAAACAATGGTCGTCCAGTAGTACAACAAGTGAAACGTTTTCTGAAAGTGGTTTAACCCAATCTGCCCCGCCTATAATGAGCGAAAAGGTATACAACAGTTTCTCCGTGGATGATTTCTCAAAGCAACCGTTAACTAGAACTCAAGCCGTTAATCCGGTAGTAAGGAGAGACTTTAGATACGTGAATGATGGTAAGAACTTACGCAGTTATCACCCAGTGCGAAGGCCAACTCGCGAGAAGCCAGTATCAGACGACAGGCCTGATGTTTATCCTTACGACCAAACTCCTAATAAATTAGAACAAATCCTTGGGCGGCCAGAAGCTCCAATAAGAAATACAAGGAAGTCTAAACGGACTCACGTGAAGAGTTTAGGCGAAGAAGTAACTGACAGCGGAAGTATTGAGAAAAATATCCTTCTTAGTACCATAGACGAGTCTAAAGTGCATCCTGATTTTAACAGAAATCAAAAGGACGCTATTAACGCCTTCTTGCAAGGAGAGGCTGGTACACCAGTACTGAAGCAATCCCTTACGCCCAAGCGCCAGCGGCCAAACTTGCCATCATTGGATCTACGTAGGAGAAACAGCGACCCTGCTACTAAGGGCGCCATCTCCGAACCACCCATTGCTTTAGATGCTAGCCCTGCAATAAAAAATAACGAGTATAAGTGGGGAGATGTTAACACGCTCTCCTTAGCGGGGCATACTCTTCGAAAGATTCCTCGAGTGTCGAAAGACGACTCTTGTACTTTCTGCAAGGAGAAGCTGGACGCCTTCCTTACGCCTGGTTACAAATGTACCACGTGCAAGAAGCAATTCCATACGAAATGTATCCAGAACAAGAACGTATTTGAAATGCCATGTGAATTGCCGCGCACCAACTTAGAAGTCAGGTCTGGCAGGCGTAAGCATAGGAAGCATTCTAGGACACCGTACGACTTGCGTAAACCAGACGAAAGCAAGTTTAATCTAACGGGAACATCGGAGTTCACAGATAGGACAGATCAGATCATAACCGGAGCCGAGGAACTAACTTTGATGCAGCAGTTTATAACGGAGAAGATAATGAAAATGGAAGCGGAGGGCGGAAAGAGCAGCGAAGTGGACAAATTGTTTAAGCAAGCTTTAAGGGAGTTCAAAGACAACTTAATTCAAATCTACAGCAACGCCACGAAGCACAACAGCCTGGAAACCTGCAACATTAAATATAAAGATCTTATCTTGGTGTTCATACAAGCTATGGAAACGGTATGCCAACGCGAACAAACGGCCACCGAAACAAGGGACTTCCCTGTCACGATGGGTGTAAATGCGTTCCGAGGATTTATGAATGAGTTTATGTCGAGTAGAGCGGAAGAAAAGCCTAGTAAATCGAAGAGGAAAAAGGAGAAGAAGCGAAAAGTGGAGACTTACAAGCTGAATGGACATACATTCCTCTTGACAATCATTAACATTCCGACTGTGTGCGAAATATGCAGTTCCTTCTTTATGTGGCCGATAGAAAGGGGTCTCGTGTGCCAAAGCTGCAAGATGACATGCCACAAAAAGTGTTATACAAGCGCTACTCCATGTCAAAAGGCTGGTCTGCAGGGCGAAACCGGCAGAATCTTCGGCGTATCTTTAGTTACTCTAGTAACCGAGGAGAGTAAGATACCGTTGGTCATCGAGAGGCTGCTGAGCACAATAGAATTGTACGGACTATACACCGAGGGTATTTATAGAAAGTCCGGTGTCAGTTCGAAAATAAAGGAGCTCAAGAACCGAATGGATGAAAACCCGAACGAGGTAGAATTTGAAACGTACCAAGTACACGTTCTGGCTTCGGTGCTGAAAAGTTTTTTAAGAGAAATGCCTGAACCACTGCTCACATTTGAATGTTACGAGAATTTTATCACGGCGGCGAATTTAGACGTGGAGGACGATCGTGTTACAACTCTGTATGATATTTTAAAGAAGCTGCCGCCGCCGAATTACGATCTAATGGAGAGATTAATGTTCCACCTAGCGAGAGTGGCCCTGCACGAGGAGACCAACAGGATGAGTGCGGCTTCGTTGGCAATAGTGTTTGCCCCTTGTGTGTTGAGGACTAACAAAGTGGTGCCGGCGCAGGAAAGTTTAGTCGATATCGGTAGTCAGACGCAATGCATTGAAACCATAATAAAAGTGCAGTTGCGGAAAGTGAGGAGCACCCTGGACGACATCGATACCTTAGATACGGCTTGCCAAGCGGCTACTAATAGATTGTCGTCGTTGCGTAGTTCTAAAGTCTTCAGCCCCGACGAACTCCTACCGGCTAACCAGCCGTCCCAGCAGCAGACCGAGGACGAGGAGCATTTGCTGGTGGACCACATTCAAGAGATCCAGAAGGAAAAGGAGCACCTGACGTCTACTTTGCCGACATTAACGCATGCCACCTCGGACGATGACATGCTGTCAACGGACGGCGACGGGAGCCTCGACGACCTTTCCTGTATAGGCGATAGAAGGCCAAGACCTGTCGTTCGATCCATCTCCACTGGACCCATGTTATCCAAGCAGCTCAGGAGGCAGTTATCGGCGGAGGTTGGTGGGAAAGTTATGGAAGACTGCGAGGATCCCATCATGGTGTGAGTTGTTACAGTGTACATAGGTTTCAGTATGTGTACATACTACAAGACTTGTCCTTTTAGTACTATTATAGGTAAATAAAATTATATTTTTTAAATTATTGTGTGATACCACACCTAAGAATATTATTTCTTGTATTATATTTTTTTTTTGTTGACATGATACTACGGTCAAGTGATATAAAATATATATTGTAAAATTCGTGAGGAAACCATGACAGTAAACTTGGAGTGCAAATTTATAGCTGTCTGTATGTGAACCTTGAAGGTATAGGTGCGGATGGAATATGCATTTGTAACGGCAATTTAATCCAGGAAAAAAGCGTGCCTTGGTTACTCTTCCGATTTGAAAACATGCCACAGTTAAGTAGGTCAAATGGATAGTAGGCAAAATTATGTGGGCGCAAAATTTTAAATGTTCGGTTAGATTTTAGTGGTAAATTTTAGTACCTCAGTTTCTCATAACAATGGTTATGTTAGTTACCATGATAATGTTAACTACCACACAAGTAATTAGCAATTTGGTCCAGGAAAGAAAACGGTACCGTCAAAGAAAAACAAGCTCTTGATTCATGCCGGAGTAGGTCAAATGAACCAAATTCATGTGTGCTCAAAATAATTTGATCCAATGTTTGGCTAGATCTTTTATTTGAAAAACAAACGCTGGATTCCAGCCGTAGTAGGTCATACGACCCCAAATTATCTAGGTTCTATAACTGTTTACTACCACATAAATGATTATGTAGGCAAAAAATTTTATATTTTCGATTATTATATATGCAATTTAAGGGTATATTTTAGTACCGCCGTTTCTCATGACAATGGTTGTGTATGTATAGTTACCATGACAGTGTATATAATGTTAACTACCACACAAGTAATTAGTAATTTGGTCCAAGAAAGAAAACTACCGTCAAAGAAAAACAAGCTCTTGATTTATGCGGGAGTATGTCAAATGAACCAAATTCATGTGGGCTCAAAATAATTTAATCTAATGTTTGCCTAGATTTTTACGGCAATAGTACAGTTTATTACCGTCTCTGTCGTCTGCCCACACAGATAAATTTATATGATAAAGGAAACGACACCACCTTCACCCATTTGAAAAACAAACGCTTGATTCGAGCCGTAGTAGGTCATACGACCCAAAATTATGAAGGTTCTAGAACTGTTTACTACCACATAAATGATAGGTAATCTGTTCACACAAAATTATGTGGGCTGAAAATCATATTGAAGTAGGTCAAATGGATAGTAGGCAAAATTATGTGGGCAAAAAATTTTATATGTTCGGTTATTATATATGTAGTTTAAGGGTATATTTTAGTACCGCCGTTTCTCATGACAATGGTTGTGTTAGGAGTAGGTCAAATGAACCAAATTCATGTGGGCTCAAAATAATTTAATCTAATGTTTGGCTAGATTTTTTACGGCAATGGTACAGTTTATTACCGTGTATCGTCTGCCCGCATACTTTCAAAATCAGTCCTATAATTTCTTAATGATCTAGAAATCATGAAGTAAGAATTTATTTCAAATCCACAAACCACAACTGCTCTTTATATTATACAAAATGGATTTGACAATGAGCTTTGTTATTCAAAAATCGAAACGGACTAGCCCTTACTGTAAATATCTCAATTTTCGTTTCATACGTTATCTTTTATTGTTCATATTTAACTATAGTCATGTATTTAAACGAAATTGAAGAAATAGATGCAAAAATAGGATGGCGACTTTACATTTAGATTGGATAATTTTGTTTACAAATAAACAACGTCAATACTTTATATCCATTACAGTTTTTCGAGTGGATCAAATGTATTGCGACTTGTTCGCAACAAGCTATTAATTAACAAAGTACACAACATTTTGAAATCGGTCTACTTTTAAGTCATGAAATAATAGGAGTATACTATTTCTCAGAAACCATTGACAGGTTGACTTCCTTCCAATACAAAATGAATTCCTGATCGCGATATAGGAATTAGACTGTCATAATAATTCCAGGAATCATCAGAAATAGTATAATATAGAATATATTAACACCAAGTATCTGTAACTATGTACTTTTATTCCTCGAAATACCTGCAAGATAGACTATTGTCATGGGAAACTATGGTACATCATAAAATGATGTATGTGTAAACTATGTGATAAAAAAGAGAAAAAAAAACAAGTATTTTAGGTTTTGCAAAGCTTTTTATCAAAGGATTTAACTCGCATGCCTTTACAAATGCATATTTTTTTTCCAAATTTATACAGTTGTGATGTCAAAAAGTTGTTTAAGTACTAAAATAGGCAGGGTCATCATTTACCAATTATAGAGAATGTAATAATCTTTAATCTTTATACGTTCTAGTATTTACCACTGTAACTAAAACGCTTATAATGACTATTGTCTATGAAAAGAGAACCTTTAATGTTATTGTAAAAATAATTTTACTCAAAGAACTATAAAGGTACCAAATATAACACAATTAAACTTATATACAAGAGACACGAAATTATTTTTATTTTTGTATGTTTATAGTGCTTTAGTAAAATAGCGATTTTACAAAAATAAATTGTTGAAATTATGAAGTGAGAATACCTACTTAGTTAAACTATTTTTTATATGTCATACACAAATCTGTAAACAAGATAAAATCAAATTGTGCCAGTGATTTTTATTTCCACAAAAATATATATGAAGAACATTATAAGTCACGAAGTTATTTAGTTTTTACCAAAAATGTTCTATTAGGCTTAAGGCCTTCAAAATACTGTCATAATCATAGTCTTAAGTAATAATGACTTACAGACTAACGACATATTTCGGTTTCTTTATAAGCATTGGTCTAGTCGACTGCTATACTCTTAAATACCTTCCTAAAATTTGGTCTCTGAAAAAAATATATATAAATATACTCCCCAATGAAAAAAATCAAAAACTTAATAAAAACCAATAATAAATCGTGGTACTAGATATACGCACATATAATTTTATTAGGAGTAAATAGGTTCTTGAATTCTGTTGAATTTCCAAAATTATTTTTGTTTGGATTTGCAAGTGACTACCACTTGAAGAAAAATGTACTAAATGAAAAATGTTTTCCTTTAACCGACCGCCTGTAGGTTATATTTACAAGGTGTTAGCTTCTAAATATTGTTTTGTGTATTAAATATAATTACACAAGTTTGATCTTTACAGGAAATTAAACTTTACTAAGTGTGCCAACTAGGCTGATAATTGTTACAGTTTGAAATATAGTAGATATAATTGTTTTGAAGATTTGTTGCACGTTGTTCGAGATTACTGACTTTAATGCTAGAATGTTTGAGTTGACTATTACTTAAATTTGTTGAAAGGATATGCAATACTCACCTCGATTCCGTCTGTGTTTCTTAAACAATTGGATGTTTCTTCAAGGGATCAAACCAAAGCAATATCTTTAATGGTGGTAAGTGGTGGAATGTATGTTTCAGTTTTGTGCAATTTGACTACATTTCCAATTGTTTAAGAAATAAGATTTCTCTATAAGGTTCAAATTTAGATATTTATTACCTACTTTATATATTTATTGAATATATTTACGTTTTAATGCAACCATATCATTGTTATATTATATGTTAATGACATTGATTTTTAACAATAATTTATTGTCGATCAAATTAGTATTTGTTGTAAGTTTAAGTCTTTGCCGCATTTTCGTTCCTTAGTTGAGGATTCGTCCAGTCATTTTTTTAACGTTTTAGCACTGTTACTACTTATGTTTTGCAATTGTTCGTAAATGGCTATAGTCATTTCTACAGATTCTGAAAATCATTTAACCCTGCTTTAAGTTTAAGTTGAATAATGTTTAATTTACTAACATTTTATTATATCACCCTAAGTTTCTTTTACATGTATTTTATGTAAGGGACAACACAGACTATGTGTTATAATAATTTATTGCCATTCCAAATTTGATTTATTTAGTAGAACTGTGTCTTCACAAGCTCAAATGACTGCATTCCTAATTATTGTGTTTTTAAAGTGTACTGATCATAACCATGGTTTTATGGGGCATTCAGTGACTGAGTTGATTTTTCTTATTGTAAATGTTGGTTAAGTAAACGTTTATATCTAAATTAATAACTATACCAAATGTTAACAATAATGACAGAATTGTTTATATCAATATACAAATATAATACATACTTTGTAAATAAAAACATTCAATATAATTCTCGTATATGTTCCAGTTATTTCTTACCTTAGTTCACTTGCGTTTCATTTACGTTCCATTAAATTTGTAATCAGCAGCCTTCATATTTATAGGAAACGCCAATTACGCATGGACAAAGACAAAATTACCAATCGTTTTTTTTTCAAAACAGCAAAACTTTTTGCAAAACTGTAGTTAATGGTTAATTTGGGCTGTCTATAAAATGCGTTTTCAGAAATAAACGGAGATGGAAGGAGAAGTCATTAAATGTCGAAAGGTGCATTTCGCCAGTTTTTTATTGATAACTTTTTGACAATATGACTAACCACCCCTTGGGGAAAATTTAGCACACCCCTTGGGGAAATGTAAAAAATTATGATTTTGTGGTCCATTTTTGTATGAAATTCATACCCTTTAGTTCCAATTTATCATTGATGGGTTTCATAGAATAAAAAAAGCATTCTAATTGGGAGATTTTCACAAAAACACTGAAATGTAAAAAAAAATATTGTAATTAATTTTTAGCAACAGTATTTTTAGGATATTTATTCAAATCATATTTTTCTTATTTCAATAATATTTAAATAAAAAACTTAATAAAGTAAAACATTTGAATTTTTCAACTTGAGTTGAAATGCTGTCACTTTTCACTATTTAAAAGGGACCTACCTAATTCAACAAGTAGATCACCGCTATGATAAAATAAAATAAAATAACAAATATAAAAAAAACTTTTAGCGTACCGTGCCATTTTACCACCATTTCCCACAAAAATGAACGATACACAACATCTTGAGGATTTCGTTTTTGATATCTAGACAGAAAAATCAATGGTAAGTTTTTTACTAATATTGACGTAACGCAATTTCTAACATGTAATACTTCACTATTATGCCTCACTTTTCAGGAATGGGAGAATAATGCATAAATAAGAAAAGTTTTTACACTTAAATTTTAATTTGACATAAGATTTAGGTAGCTGATTGGGTTTTGAACACATATTTTGACAGTAAAACTGCAATGTATAGGTACTAGTCAATACTTATTCTTCTTATGTACTTACATAATAGTTCAATAAACAGTAGTGTACCTAACATAAAGGTGTATGTACCTACTTACGCTAATCAGTCATACCTCATTTTGAGCCATAATGGGGTATCACTGTTACTATATTTTTACCTGCAATGTACACCGCAGTCTTGTACATTGCGGTACAAGTTAAATGCTTAGTATAACCTCCAAAGTTGTGAAAAATTGTTGTATGTGAATGTGATTAACTATAACCTAGCCAGTGTAATTGCCTAGAGGTTACAATAAGCAAAATGTTTAACATTTGTGATAAAATTAAAGAGCAAATAACGTATGTAGAGCATTCTTTAACAACTAACACATAATAATTAATATATTGCTAGACATTAATGGGTCACAACTATTTGGTTTAACAATTTTAGGGCCTATTGTAGTCACAGAATTTTTTACATAGGTTAGAAACGAAGAATGAGCAAAAAACATTTTGCACCTTCATAAAACATTTATATGTTAAAGTTTGAAATCAGTAAATACCTATGCAATTTTTGCTATGGAATACTGCGCTATTTTTTGCTCAGTCCTTTCATCTGGCACGAAAATAATAAGGTAATCCAGTGGATTGTAACAGAGTTCTTTAGTTTGGAAGTAAATATAAATATTTAATAAATATTATTCGGTATCTACTTCCAAATTCATAACTATATATAATTTTATTATACATAGACAGCAAACTTTCTATTTGCAAACTGCAATAACATTTTACAAAATTATACCATTGTCTAGGAAAATACGACAAGTCAACAATATTTTTTGGTATTTTATTTATTTTCGTAATATACGCCCTTGATATGTTCTAAAATTCACTTGTCGTATTTTGTTCTTAAAAATTGGGACATTGAATCACAAAAGGATACATTTAGTTAGTAATAGCATTAGAAACCTATTTTCATTGTATAATTATCAGTACAACCGTTTTAATTTCGCCATTCATGAACGGGATCATTTAGAATATAGTAATTTTACTATAACTAAAAATCAGATGATACTAAACACCTTTGTTCTTCTCATTATAACATGCGCTATATATAAATGGAGGAGCTGTTACTCCCTCTCATCAATATTTGTTTTAAAAATATAGAATCGAGTACCTACATTTTATTGCAATTACAATTGGAGAATTATTTAGGATTTCTCAAACATTGCTTTCACTCTTAAAATAATTAGGTACCTACTTACAGTATTCTACCTATATTCTATATCATTTTAAGAGTGAAAGTATTGCTTGAGAAGTCCTAAATAATTATTTTATTATCCAAGAAAAAAAGTTTTCAAGTATATTTTATGTACTCATATAATTAACCTTGATAATTGACATCTACCAAAATTATAAGGAGGAGGTTGATAGTATAAAGTGTCATGTTATTGAAAAAAACTAAATAAACAGTTGCAAAATCGCACAACTCTCCTCTACTCCCTTTTGAGAATGGTGGGGATATAAGAACAAGTATCAGAATATAACGATAATATAATGATGTCATTATTCTAGTTCGAAAAGCGAATAAGTTTTAATAGTGTCAATCTGGTATGCCAAACACCGGGGAGAAACAGCTTATTTCATTCGCAGGATTTCCATGTCTTGGGAAAATTTTATATTTTACGATGTTGTAGATACAATATCTATTCCAAAAGCACTGCATTTATTTATCACTAAGTCTCTCTATCACAACATTTAGAATTTTTTATGGTAAATTTGATACAAGTGTACCTACAAGATGCATCAAAACTATATCGGTAAATCTAAAAAATCATTTCACCAAAACAGATTTTTTGACGTATCTTGTAGGATAATATTTATTTTTACCAAGCAGTATCTTGGAACTGAACTGTATCTATAAGGATCAGCTTTTTTATGAGTCAGTAATTCGTAGTTTGTTTTATTTCTAAGAACATAATTAGTAACATGTTATCCTAACAGAAACAATATATGTAGTATTGCATAACATTATATATACACACACACACACACATATATATATATATATATATATATATATATATATATATATATATATATATATATATATATATATATATATATATATATATATATATATATATATATATATATATATATATATATATATATATATATATATATATATATTGTATTGCGCATGTGGAAATAAAGTTGATGTAAAAGAAGTGTCACAAAGTTAACTAAATGGGTGGTTATTTTGGCAAGATTTATTATTTTTAGCTGAGTAAACAAGGCAAGATCAATTGACCATATTAGTTAGGTTAGGATATCAAATTGGCGGGGGTTCCTATTTTAAAAATCAATGTATTGTTGTCTTATGGGGTCTCAAGTTTAAGAGCGTCTGTAGGCGTGATAGAGTGTCTGTTAGTGAAATAAGTTACATAAATAAATTTCTTGATACTTTAGTTGACTGAGACTTCAAAAATTAATTAAATATTATTAAAATAAAAATATTACGAATTTTTGAAGGCAATGTTTGTATAAAAAACGTATGTTGTTGCTTGATCCCATGGTTTAGAATGGAAGGGGTTTGACATGGTCCTTAAATTTTGCGATGTTGTCGGATGGACAGTTATTATAGAGGATTGTAAAAAATAGATCAAATATATTTTAATAAGAATGAAATGATCTATCATTAAAACAACAAGAAAAAAATGAAAACTTGAGAGGTACTATAAGGTTTTGGATTAACTTATTTAATAACAGTTTCTTACATAATAAAATATAAATTCATTGTTCATTGTGTTAATTTAAAAACCGGCAATATTTGTGGCAACATCGCTGAATTTGTATTTATATTCGTTAGGTAGGTAACTTGTAATTTCTAATCTCATTTTATTTTGATTTACCTAATTCACGTTTCACGCAGTTTTCATCGCAACCTTATCTATTTTTTTCTGATTGCAAATAATTGATTTTGAGTGTTGGTAAAAAAATGGGTGAAAATAGAGTACCTACCTACCTAATCATAAGTGGAACCATACATTTTTTCCTAGAAGATTTAGGATGTTTTAAACGTAGCCAAATATGCGTAGCGTAAGCTCTGGTTACTTAAAATCTTTTCAGTTTGATTAGTACTTAATTTTCTTAAAAGCACATTATTCAGTATCAGGATCAACTGATGTATTTTGTTCTTGATTGCCCCGACCTGAACAGAGTATTCATATGTAAGGAATAAGTGCAGAAAACTGTTCCATCGAAAGGTGTAATGCACAATACCGAGCCTATTCCATCAGTTACATCAAGTTTGCTGTGCGGTATCTGTTTAGCTAGTTAAAAAAATGTCCATATCGATAATAATCCGGTATCTATGTAGGTGCTTACCGGATTATTATTTATATGGAGAATTCCACATTTGGGCCCTTTTTTCCATTATTCTTTTATAAAAGCGTACATAGTAGGTATATTGTTCCATCATTAATATAACAAAATCGATAAAATTGAGCAAAATAGTAACAAATAAATATATAAACAATCCACCGATAATATCCATAACATACCTAACTCTTAACCTGATTTTTTCATTTTTAAAGCTCAGCTGGCCTGGCTCTCTTGCGTAGGAAATGCTAAACTAATACGCGGCGTACGTCCATGGAAAACAGACATTTTAATTTCAAATCTTTTGTATATTTAACTCATGGGTCTAAAAAACAATTTGGGCTCGAATTGTAGAGAAATATGTTTAAAGTTTAACGTATAATAGGTTTACATACTAAGAAATACCCAAAACCCGAGAATTTCCCTTCTGAAAAATCTCTTTTCTCTTTTCAATCCTCCATAATAAATACATGGCATTCAAATTTGCTGAAGTGTGTTTAGGAACCCATTTCAAATTTCGTGCCCGGTATTTCCTAACCTAACTAATATGGGCAATTGGGTATTGAATCACAGAAATTACCTGTAATGAATGGGCGCCGGAAGGGACAAATATATTGCAAAGCAAAATATATTAAAAAATTACTTTTTTATTATTAAAAATCATATTTGATGACATAATTATAAACAAAAATCGACTAATCAATTTTCTCGGGGGGATGCAAGTGCCCTGCTGTGCCCCCCCCCGTCCAGCGCCCTTGCTGTAATGTACATCATTGTTCATGGCTCATAGAAATTACTCTTCCGTTTTTTTTTTATAAATTACAAAGTTTCACAGCAATAATTATAATTTATATAATTATTATCAATATCAATAATTATTACTTATTTGACATAATTATTATGATCCATAGGTACCTGAAAATCAGACTTTTTCATAGTACCTATATAATATATTCGCTCCATTTTCTTTTTAATAATATTTCAATTATATGTTATATATAATATAATGAATGCCTAATCAATTTAGACTACCTACTGTATGTTAGCTGGTAAATTCAATAGAGAACATCACTAAAATTTTATATATAAAAATAATACTAAAAAACATAGCGTAACGTTGCAATAAAACGTATACCTCAAAAGAAAACAATATTTCTAATTCCGCGCGATCGGTATGAAGGATCTAAACAGCGATAAAGTTGAAGCGCGCGAATCTAGCTGTGACGTCACCAACTACAATATTCGGTAGGCGTTGCGCCGGAAAGCGGCGAATGACGTATGAAATCAAGCGGTCGAGTGCTGGGATATCTCGTAGCCGACCGAATCGGTCTCCTCGTCGTTTGTAAATTGTAGGCTGTGGCGTCACGACTTTGAACCTGTTTGAAACGGTTCGCCCGTGCGAGAGACTTTAATAATCTATAACAAATTTATTATTGGGAATTAAGACGTCATATTTTGCATATCTTATTTTTCGGTATTGTAGAACATTCTTATGCAATAAAAAAAATGGAATGTTCCCTATTGCATTCAATTTTACTCTATTCAAATATATTTAGCTGCATAGTACAAAAATAATACTAATAATGATTTTAAACTTTATTATTTCGAAATTTACTTGCACCACAGCTCTCATTCCATTGTGGAGGGTATTAAGAATCGGAATCTGTATGAAAATAGTAAGAACCTATTGCTTTAAAATTATTTTTCTATCCACATTTATGTCAAATTAGTTTCTAGGATGTAATATGAATATGAATTGTAAAAATATATGTAAAATATAAAATAATAGTTAATTATGCGTTCAGTACAATCACTGTGCAAGATTCAATTGATTATTTATCATATTAATATGATAACTAAATTAAATATTCAGTTCTTTCCACACCCAAAGACAATGAATATATTGCAATGGTATGAAACATTAATTTCACCTGATAAATTTATTTATAGCACTTTCCTCTATTATTTTTCACTATTTCTCTAAGATATATTGCTCCATTATTATTAATTTGATACGATAGCACAACTTGACACATGTAGTTATAAAGTTATAACAAATATGTAAGGTACTCTTCCATATGAGTAGATGCAATTTACCAAGCAGAAAAGAATAAATCTTGCAAAGACAACGGTATGTTTCTAAATGATATTCCTAAACACATTGAGCGATTTTCTCACTATAAGGTAACAACGCTAAGAACCCTTAGCTCACAATATTTAAATATCAATAGAGTTACACAAAAACCGTACAGCAACCAAATGACAAGCAAACAAAACACATTCAATAATATATATGGGCATGGTAAAAATGTAAGAATTTTCACTAAAGATAGAATTTTTACTATATCACACAAATATGCATAAAGGTGATCAGACTTACATCTCACAAGGCGAAAGGAAAGTTTGATTTGCATTTTATGTAAAATTTCAGTTATATTGGTCATGTTTTAAACTCAAGAGACTTATAAGTGCATGATGTAGACATTTCTGAATACCAATAGAAACTTTCAATTCAAGCCATTTATGTACATTTTGGCCAATCACAATATTATAGTGGAAATAATCTTCTTACATTATTGCAGGGAGAATAATTTGAAGTATTTTGTTTCTATTGCCTGATAACGTATATGTTTTATTTGAAAATTATTAAAATTAATCAAAAACGATCAAAGCCGATGAATTCAAAATTTGTTCTGCCACCAACACCTACGGCCGCCCTTTGCAATATCTTCATGTCCATAAGAACGGTTATAAAATTGGATGCAAATGATTCACTGTGAAATGATTCGCTTTTCAGCCACTGCAAGCGCCACATTACACAAAACGTAAACGCGCCGCCCACTTGCACTTTTGCACATAGCATACTATACAAAAGAATGCGAAACAAACACTGTGTGAGTAAAATATGAATCCATATACTTATATTTCCATTTTCAATTTACTACCTACCTACAAATTTTAATGTCGATCAATATATCTGATATTCTTACAAAATTTTACATAAAACGAGCCCTTGCAGATGCTAGGTATGTTTAAACTTCTATGTACAACTATATTACAAATTTAGCTAACATTAAATATCCGAAAATAAATTCGTTTTTCCTATATAACAAAACGTCATATAATTTATACAACGACAAAAAACTCCCTGACTAAATATATATTCATAGAATTGACGTAAAAAGTCTGCCTCTGCAGCAGTTATATTAACTGTTATAACTTATCACGATTTATATTTCAACCAATTGTTCACAGCAATAATTAGTTTATTGTTGATAGACATAATTTGTTTATTTTTTTATTCATAAACTATTTATTATACCTACTATAATCTTCATATTGTCTTTTTAATAAATTAAATAAAAAATATATTTAACAAACAGGACTTTATAAATCTTTTAATTCTTCGTTTTATTTGAAAAGGTAACACGTTTTTCCATGTCGATTATAATGTAGTTATTTACAAAATCCTGGCTTTGATTGTATACCTACCAAATGCAGATTCTACATCCATTTAAAAAATCTTCTGTAGTGACTCGTGGACTATATTCTCTCATCATTTGTATCTGTTAAAAAGAAAAACATCTCACTCCCAAAATCTAAGCTACCGTTTTCTAAGATCTCGTTACAAACATAAACATGAATATTAAGCACATAAAAAATGTTAAGTGCACCAATTTTGGGAGAAACAGACATTTTCCTTTTTATCTTTTATGTTTATGTTATAACGAGATGGAACTATTAAGAATATCTAAACTATTTTCATAAAATTACTTCTATATTTCCTTCACTTAAGTTTACATAAATATTTTGGAAAAATTTGTCAATGTCATACGCTAAAAATATTAGTCTGTGAACCCTTAATTGGAATAGGTACATTATTAAAATTTACCTTATACGTTTCCAGAATATTTTAACATAACATTTTAAGTTGAAGGTACTAATATTATTAAATTTCTAAGTAGAATACAGCCAGTTCATGAATATAGATTTCAGCAGTCCTTTTTATAAATTTTCACCTAATAAATATTATTTAAAAAAATGTGTATCTGTGTGTATGTTATGCAATATATTATGTTAAATGTTAACATATTTTTCTAGATCAGAGACTTATTTCACTTTAGTTAATTAAATGCAGCAGGTAGTTTAAAGAGCCTAAATATTAAAACAACCTTCGTTTGAGATTATGCGTTTGGAATTAAATTTTTGACATCAAATTTAATACTGAATGGATTTACAGGTAACAACTACTCCGAGAGCTAATACTCCTTCCTGTATTGAAATAAAATTTAATAATCGTCAAAGATCTGTGACCAAATTTATTTTTCATTGCTTTATTTCTAAAGCCGTCTCTCATAATAGCCGTCTAACATAATAAGTTGCATAATTTGTGCTTATATATTTCTGTATCCCAGGCAGCATGGTGTCGTTATTATGACGTATTTATTTCGTCAGTTTTTAGGACATAAATACGTTAAAAGAACTACAAGAGAGACGTCAAAATGACGAGAAAAAGTCACAGCCACATGACGTTTATTGGACGTTTAAACGACGTCATTAACTGACGTTTAAATGACGTCATTAACTGATTATTGTAATAATGCTATATGCTATTAACTTATTGTAATAATGCTATATACCACAAGTAAAAAAAATAGTTAATGGTCTTTGAAGTTTTGAAAAAATTTTCTGAATTTTTTGAAAAAAGAATTTTTCCAAAAATTTTGAAAAATTTTTTTGAATTTTTTCAAAAAATGTTTTCAAAAAATTTAGAAAAAATTTTAAAAAAAAGTTGCTTCTGGGTCTTGTTTCCAGAATATAAAATTCTATTCTAATTCTGTAGTTAAAAGAACTACAAGAGCGACGTCAAAATGACGACAAAAGTCACAACCAAATTTTTTGAATTTTTTGAAAAAATTCAAAAAAATTTTTCAAAATTTATGGCGTCCTAAGGATTAGTAACGTTAGATTAAAAAGGTACGTCTGAATGACGAGAAAAAAGTGACGTTTTAGAGACGACATAGAAATGACGTCATATGTTCGGCCTCATATTGGTCACTTGACGTCTTAGACCTAAAATCACCTTAAAAGAACGTAATAATGACGTAACCATGCTGCTTGGGATATTATGTTAATTTATGTACATTTAACCAAAATCAAATGTCATACGGTTTTTAGTTAGTTGGTGGCCTGTAAAGTTACGTCTAATATATTTATCTATCGTTTTATTTTAGGTATAGGTACAGGTATATATTTAACATTGCCCAAAATATTGGCTACCTAGTCTTAACATTATCTTACAAAAACTACACGTAAAGGGTGTAAAAAAGGTTTCTATATTAAAAATCATGCATTTTAATTGACTTGGGTTTTAAGGGTTAGATGTGCGTAATAGTGCGTAATTTCTAAAGAATTAATTATTCTAGAAACGATTGTCTAAAATAGATGTTAGGAAGAGGACATACATATTTGGTTATAATTAGAAAAGTATGTCACCAACACTAATAATATTTTGAATGTAAGTAGGTATGTGTTATTTACGAAATATGTGTGAGTGTTACGTAATTACAAGCTACATTTTTTCAGCTCTCACTTAAATTGTGTTTTATACATGCAATCGATTGTTTTATGAATTGCATCTTTACAGTAAACAGGATGCAAGTTACACAAAATAGTGTTTCCCAACGTTTCATACAAGATTTTTTTTAATTTTCAACAATTTTATATTTTATTATAAGAAAACTCTGAATTTTATACTTTTAAAAACAATCCAGTAGGTTGTAACAGTGTGACAGCTTGTCAGTTTCATAGCTTATCAGGTCT
>CAXKVY010007535.1:7500-36124 GCA_964058915.1 Tetropium fuscum | reverse complement strand
TACGTTTACCAAGTCTTAGTAAACAAATATCCAATTTATTTTCCTATTATACTTAGTATAATAGAAAGTTAGTTTTCTAAGTAAATTTAGTAAATTTGCACTTATGCTATTGTAAAAAAACTTTTTAATCATTTAAAACCTCATCCATGCTAAAATCTAGTAATAATCTGATTATTTTAAATAAAAAAACTTTTGTACGCGAAAACATAACTAAAGGAAATGGATAATTAATAAACGGTTTAAAATAGGATCTAAAATTTACATATTAAAACAATAAACTGAGAAAACAATCGCATAAGGGTGATGCGCTCGTGTTGAAGAGACATACATAATGCTCACAATGAAATGTTGAATAGAATTATTTTTTGTGAACAGCTTTATCAACTGAATTTAAATAACAAATATTTTTGCCGCCTAAAAAATGACACTGTACAAATTAATAAATATCGCTAAAAACGATATCAAATGCATCAATTCAAATAAACTATGCATAAAAGACGAACATCTTTATATACACTTGAACTATTTCACACTAACATTTTAATTCTTAAACAAACATCTACGGAATATCATTATTTCCGATACATTTACGTTACCATTCTAATTATTTGTATGTCCTATTCTTCACGTCCTCTTATTGCACTTAAATACTGATTATTAATTTATTTGGAAAGAGTACCTAATACGTTTTTTAAATTTTGAATGTTTTTGATCACGGCGGATGATAGGCGGGAGCTGTACAAGAAAAACGGTATCCTACCTTTGCTCTTTAAAATTGTCTTAAACGACCATCATGTTTTCCGCCACCCTGAATTTTTCCCTTGAAACCTTTCATTTGATATCAATTTCACGAAGAAGTATAAAAAACATAGTCCGTCATCTTTGGGATTTTGCCATATTGGATTTACAATAACGTCATTTTATTTTCACATTCTCCTCAGCAAACCCTTTCATTTGATATTCATATAATGGAAATGCATAAAAAATAACTAGTCCCTCATATTTGGGAGTCCGCCATATTGGTTTTATTGGATTTAGAGTTACGTTATTTTATTTCCGAATCCTTCTCAGTATTTGTTTTTTCATATTATACCCATATTATGGAAGTGCATAAAAATATACTCCTCTATATATAATATAATAAATCAGCTATCTTTGGGAGTCCGCCATATTGGATTTAGAGTGACGTCACTTTATGGTCGTATTCTTCTCAGCAAACATAATCATTTGATACTCATACAATGGAAGTGCATAAAAAATAACTAGTCCGCCATCTTGGGCGGTCGCGATATTGGATATAGAAAGACGTAATTCAGCTAAATATGCATTGTCATCCATACTCAATGTGTGTGCAAAATTTCAGCTCAATCGGTATACAACATACATAATTTTTATGATGATTAAGTTGATTCGAGAATGGTATTTTAAATATATTTAAATTAGAGTTGTGACCGGCGCGTTCGCCATTTCTTATAGTATATCTGGTGAACACACCCCTTTACAATAAAAAATAAATTTTTAAAATTGATCTATAAATGATAGAGTTCTGAGGTAACGAACATAAAATAAACATACAGTCGAATTGAGACCCTCCTCTTTTTTGAAGTCGGTTGAAAAGGCAAAATGTACATGCATTTCCCGAATCGATCAGACGATAAACACAATTCGTACACTCTGTGTCTGGTCTGCGCATAATAATCGTTGCCTTAATTTAATCCTAAAAGCCTGAAAACAATTTTGCTAAAATCTCGAAGGTAGCTAATCAATACAGAGTTTCATCAATAATTCATTAAAGCATTACATGGTGTTACGATACCAAACCGGCCAGGACAGGTCCCTGAATATTAAACAAAATTCTTCCATTTATTGATTACCAAAGTGCAATTTCAGGATTCAAAGTGAATTTATTTTCGTCTTACAGCAAAGAAGCAATTAATTATTCTTTGAATCTATTAAACTATTTATAGGAAAGTCTGAGTGGGCAAAGGGGTAATTTAAGTACAATTAATTATCAGTGTATGCCATATTGCGGCCGTCATAATTTCATTAATTTTTACGTCAGGACGTCGAACAAAAAACCGTTGGAAAGCTCAATTTCTCAGATACGTGATTCTATTTAAATAATAGCAATCAGAGCAATGGTTCAGCTTAAGACGCTCGGAATGTTCGGACTGAACCAAAATTGGGTCCGCGTAACCTTGAGTGAAAAATCTCTACTCGGGCCTGCCATTCAAAAACTATAAGTCCCAGACATATGCTCTCGCGGATTTTTCGGTAGAAAAACTCAAAATCTACTTTTATTAAGAAAAACTTTTTATTGTCTAGCGGTATAAGCTTTCTAATAATTTATAACGTTTCTACGTTAGTGCAATTTCACCCCTTTGATCGCCTGTGGTAGTTTATGCTCCACTTGGAGAGTATTGAAAATTTAGGACAATAAATTTGCAATGTATGCAATATATGTACATGGCAATATATTGTACAATAATTGTTGGCAATAATTTGCAATATATGTACATGGCAATGTGCCATGTACATATATATATATGAAATGAAATGGAAATATTTTTTATGTAATGCCTAAGTAACGAGATATTATTTTCACAAAATAGAAAAATATGCAAAACAAAAGTTGTTTTATCCGTACATTTTTAGTTTCATTCAATATTTTTTTCTCTAATACCTACACACGAAAGTATATGCGTTAATAAGTTAACTAGTGTTTTTAATTTTGACAGTTTCGTTATTTCCTTATAAGATAAATTATTGTTGAAATAAATAACGAACAAATTCATTCGAGGTTATATTTTTTGTGGGATATATATTATAGTGTAAATCCAACAACAAGAAGTTTAAGGAAAGGAAGTAAAATAAATAACAGTGATAAATGTAAATAATTCATAATGTTCAATATAATTAAATAACTGCTTAGTAAAAGACATTCTTCTCAGAGAATTAATATCTTAATGTAAGTAAATATGTATTTGAGTATATATTAATAAGACGTTTCTTTAAGTTGAGGCATTATTCTTTAAATTGTGCTGCTTCTTATTTTGTGTATAACCTATTGATTACGAAGATACTTAGTTTATAGCAATGTTTTATATTTACCTATCTTTTGGATATTTTTTACTTTGAAGCAATAAAAGATAGGTACCTCATCCTTAGGGCCCTACTTATTTTGGAGCTATTAATAATAGTTCGACTAGTACAAATGGTCATAATGACGAGACACATGACATTGTAGTCGGCAGTCCGTAAATGATTTAATTAATGCCGGGCCCGCAAGAATATAGTTTCAGCGCATTTAAAAAAAAACTCTGACAAAAGCTATTATTATCAATAGATAAAAAAATATGATTTGAAAAACTGTCTAGATTGATATACTGGCTTCAATTTGTCGCCAGCACGTGCATGGAAATTCTCATAAATATAATTTTTTTCTCGATTGCTGAAAAATATATTATCGAAAATAATGAGTTTAAGTTGGCTATCATTTTGGCGGCAGAATTTTAAAAATTACGTTAGAAATATAGAGATCAACATCCTTCATTGTTATAGAATCTATCGTTGCAAAATACTGCTATAATTCATAGACAAACACATTAACGAAAATGACGAGTTTAGATTTGTTATTTTAACACTATTTTTGCTACTATTTTACTTAGTTAGAAGCGTCGTCGTTGTGTCTACTTTATGTACTAAGAAGTACTAAATCCGTTCGACAGTAAAATTATTTTTAGAAATATAAGAGTGGGGACGTGATAAAACAGGTTTGAATTTTGTTCGAAATGAAAATGTGGTTTTGAGTACACAATCATCTAATTAAAGATTCATGTCTGATTTAGTTCTACCCTTCTCAGTTTTTTTTATCGGAAAATTTACTCGTCTATTACAAACCATTGAAAATAAAATAATATGAATTATTGGCGAATCCGGCAGTCATAAAAAGTACGATAGAAATATAGAGATTAACGTCCCTCATTGTTATAAAATGTATCGTTGCAAAATACTGCTATTATTCATATATAATAGAAAAATACATTAACGAAAATAACGAGTTTATGTTTGCTATTATATTAACACTATTTTTGCTCCTATTTTACATAGTCTACTTTATGTACTATAAAAGTACGTGGCGACGTTATAAAACATGTTTGAAGTTTGTTCGAAATAAAAATGTGGTTTCGGGTACACAATCACCTTATTAAAAAATCGTGTCTGATTTAGTTCTACTCTCCTATTTTTTTATCGGAAAATTTACTCGTCTATTATAAACCAATGAAAAAAAATAATATGAATTATTGGCGCATCCGGCAGAATTTTAAATAGTACGTTCGAAATATAGAGATCAACGCCCTCATTGTTATAGATTTTATCGTTGCAAAATACTGCTATTCATCATAGATAATGGTTCGGATATTTACGATTCAGCCATTGAAAAGATTAATGAAAAGGAATATATACTTCCAGATTAATGATAAAGGACAAATTGATACACAACATTGACACTACATAATTTGATGAAATATTCAAACATACTGGAACAAATCTTATTAGATAAGATTTCAGCTTAGCCATTATAATTACATTAGATCAATCTCACCTCAACAGTATACAAGAAAAAAATTCGATGTTAAAGTAATTAAAATAATCAAATCACATAAACAATCACAATCACAAACACAGACACAGGCACACACACACAAATGTATATATATATATATATATATATATATATATATATATATATATATATATATATATATATATATATATATATATATATATATATATATATAAATTACTCCATGATAATATAATATATTATATTATATTATATTATAGGACACAGTTTCCACAAAAATTATCAAATGTGTGTTTATTTTACCTAAAAAATGCACAAATCAAACCTGAGTCACAGACTAGATTTATTAAAGATGAATTATTGCTTTGGGGGAAACGGAAACGCACAAAGATTCTGACTAAACATGATTGATAAAGCCTACGGCGCGGATCATTATAGGCTGGCGGAATAGGAAACAGATAAAGTTACATATGAATACAAGCGAAGAGAGGAAAGAAATTTAAGGGATAGGAATGTAGGAATAATCGAATTCAAGACCATTAATCGTGGCTTATGCAGGGGAGCATTATCAGGATAGGGTGACAATAAAAAGAGTCACAATTAATCGTTTGCCATCACCCATGAATATGACTTTAAAAAATATAACTTTCGCGGTCAAAATATCTGTGATTAATTGCATTGTTTTTCACAGCATACCTTCATTCCGTATTTATAATACCTATAGTAAATTGCTTACCTAAATTTATTAAAATCAAAGGCAAATAATTCGAGGTAAAACTTGTTACCAACTATAAATTGATAAACGAATATTTATGTTAACCCAAATAATATACAATAACTAGAATATAATTATATTTTCATATCGTATAAAATGCTCCAATTTTTTCAGTCCAAAATATTCGTCACATTTTCCGATGAATAAAATATTCGCAGTGCAAATTAAATTCTTCAGTGATCACCACAGTTGGCACTTCCACTACAAGAGATAAATAATTGATTATACAATCAATTACTTATATGGCACATACGGTTGTTATTTTTTTTATTTAAAAAAATAACAGTACAACGTTGTAATCGAGGGACTAATCCAGCTTATCATTTATTTTGTGTTTCAAAGCAACACTAAATTATATCCCGTTTATTCGCAGAACAGGGAGACATGTAGGTACTTCACAATGAGAACTGTGCATGGGTGTAAGTTGGCTTGGTATTGGCAGGTCACGAATCAACCGTAAGTTTCCATGGCATAAATAATACTAACATAATACAACTTATTCGGCGAATCACGCACCGATGGTCAATTAGCGCTCAACATTTAGTTGCCTTAAAAAGTCTCTGCCCCGATCCAATTTTATCCCCTGCGCCAATTTACTAGACCTTAAAGAATCACTATTGCCGTAATTTCCGTTTCTAATGATAACAAAAGTTGTTTTAAGTTCACTTATTTCTCACTATTTCAGACAAACAGTTACCCACCTTGGGTTAATCGTGTCTCTTTTACACCGATTTGCGACAGATCTTAACGAACACTTTGACAAAGGCTACGAACAAAACCTATTGTAAACACAAAAGGTCTAGTTAACACTCGCGCTCAAAACATCCCCTCTAAGGTTTTGTAAATAAAGAATATGTACCTACTTGAGACCCATGCTCATCGAAATAGACGTTTTATAAATAGGATGAGCGAACTAGGATATTATATATATATATATATATATATATATATATATATATATATATATATATATATATATATATATATATATATATATATATATATATATATATATATATATATATGTATATATATATATATATATATATATATATATATATATATATATATATATATATATATATATATATATATATATATATATATATATATATATATATATATATATATATATATATATATATATATATAAATATAAATATAAATATAAAATATATAATAAAATATTAATTTATAATACAATAAATATAAATATAATATAAATTTCGAAAAAAAATCCAATTTTCACCCTGGACATATTTATTAGCTTTGAGGTTCTTTTTCGAATTTTCGAAAAAACAATTAATACATAAGACCAACAAATGATTTTAGTTTTGACTAAGCAAGCAATTTCTGTATCACTCTCTTTGAATGCTTCAGAACTCTATTGTATATGTAATTCAATATTCTCTAGCACATAGCTGGAGGAAGTAGTTGTTTTTAATAAGTTCAACAAGATATTATGCATTTTAAAGTATAACATCTTCTGAATAACTGTATGCCTAATGCTTTTATATATAATATGTCCAAATAGAACAAATATAAATAGTAGACTAGGTTCTTGTATTCTAAGAATTTGAGTTCCGCCAAAAACTGATGTCAGAAAACGTCACTGCAAATGTTGGAGTATTAATATTTTAAATTCAATTATAAATGATCAATGAAACAGGTCGTACACTGCTCTGAAGATCCTCAACGAAGGTGAAAGAACTTGTACAACTTCTAAGTGGTTCGTTTCCATGTGTATGTCCAGATATAGCACTGGTAAGTGTATCTTCCTTATTATTCATCTATTTGCTTATTTCTCTATGTAATGAAATGCTACAAACCCAACTTTTACTTTTCACAAATATATATATATATATATATATATATATATATATATATATATATATATATATATATATATATATATATATATATATATATATATATATATATATATATATATATATATATATATATATATATATATATATATATATATATATATATATATATATATATATATATATATATATATATATATATATACTTAAGGTCCTGAAGATTCTCTTGTAAAGGGCTAATTCTTATGAACAATGATTTTAAATATTTGAATTTATATAGAAACACTTGTGCTCTTAGTGTTTGCTATTAAAATTTTTATGTGTTCCTATTTTATTCTGATGGTTAAGAAATTTTGTTCATAGCATGAAAATCATTCACCTCAGAGGAGTTTCAAAATAAGCTGAAATCTATATTTTTATTATTGTTATTAGATTTGAATGTCAAAAATTGAAATCAATTATTGTTATTTTGAAAGATTGTCTTACATTTATAATATAAAATGTGATATGTATGTATGTATGTATATGGGTCGGAGTGTAGTGGTTTCGGTTCCACTACACTTAGGCCTCATTAGGCCCTTTGTGCATTCCTCCTTTTCACTTGAGTAGTTTTATTCAAACCATCCAATTTATTACGGATGGCTTCGTGGCAAAGTCTCTTTACAATTTTTATGTATGATAGCATGGATCTGTTACCAAGATTTATTACTCTGTCCACATTACCATTTATCTGGGACCACGCGCCTATGGCAGATGTTGAGTGTTCTCAGGTCTCAGTTAGACGGCTACAGCCCATCCCCAAGCCTGCCTAGGTCACCCATCCAAGTGCCATCAACCTTGGCACTTGCCTTGCTTAAATGAAATGTGATATTAAGTGTATGGTTTAAAAAAAACAGTATTAAAGAAAAAAACAATGGCTATTACATATTGTATTGTATTGTATTGCATATTGTATTATCATCTATGTTATCAATGGCTATTACATATTTTTTTTAAAAAATATGGAAATATCAAATATACTACACAATTATTTGTCCCATGCTCAATGACACATTTGATTTTATCACAGTGTCATCCGACGGACCAGAAAATAAAGATACGTGTACATGGTATACGGTGCCCCGAGGAGGACTAGTTAGTTTCCCAAGAATGTTTTTATATTTATACGCCTCAGAATTTTACGGTTGGGTGTTTCGTACAAATTGACAAATTCAAATAATGTGGCGTTTCTGGATAAAATGTATTAAAAAAAATAATGGTAACGTTAATAATTCTGAAATTTTCAGTATCATGCTATTGAAACAATTTTCAGTTACATGCACTTGGTATTTGATTAGGGTACTTCGTTATTTAATGTATACACAATTATGTTTGTGCATACCTTACATATCATGTCATTAAATCATAAAATATGTAGGCATATTTTAATAATGTAATTTTTATGGTCCACCCTGTAGTTTCATAAGTCTATTACCTGTGAGCTATCGAAAGTGTATTATACTCATGCGTTAAATCGATACCTATCAGCAAAGCCAGAACTGCTGCAAAAATAAAAAGGTTGCTCTAAAACTTTTTGTTCTCTACCTCAAAAGATTGCTTCTGTGTGCGTGACAGCTCGGTTGAAAAAGAGCCATTCACCGGTATTTATTTTTAATTATTTATTCTCGCCCTGGGGATACTTCTGGAGAATTCAAATCTTTATTCCAGTTTATATTTCATCCCATTCCCTTAATTCCATACCTTGCGATATTTCATTCCATGAAAACCATATTCAAATGAAACATTATTTTATATACATCAAATTAATATCATAATTTATAAATTCATTTACGATAGGAATGTATCCGGTCCTTTACAAATTGTAAACAGTAAAATAATTATCTACCAATATATACATATTAGGTATGTAGCGGACTGTATTTTCGCTATTATTTTAACGCTATTTAAAATTGTTACATATTATACGAGTGTAGTGTAATGGACAATTTAATTCATATCACAGGCACACATGTATGCCTGATATTTTTATATCAATATGGTCAAATAGAACAAACAAAAAGTTGTAGTTAAAACAAAGCCCGCTGTCTTCGTCTTGGCCATTCAAACAATATAACCGTTAAGCCACTATCTCATTTAAAGGAATTATATTATAATATAGGAAAAGCACCTATTCTAACAGACGCTAAAATATTGGGTAGTTTTAAGTTTAGCAATAACTTTAGAAGTTGATTATACCAATATGTACTATAGAACAAATATAAATAGTAAATTAGGGAGTTGTTATCCTATGATTAGTCAAATCACTGCCATGTTACGATATTTTTTCGTAGTCTGGAACTTTTCAAATAAAACACTGAAAAAAAATATTTTTTTAAATTAATTTTTTTTTTGTTTCCACTGTCCTATCTTTAAAACTCATAAAACTATCGGTGTATAATCGGTTTTATTTAGCTTGACCGTATATTTTTTTGTTTGTTTCAAATCTTGCAACAGATTTTTCTACTACTTCCCGATGAGCTAGAGACATGAAATTTGGTAGATGTATGGGGTAGTGTTCTGATGACAATAAAATTTGCATTTAAAAAAAAAAAAAACAAATTGCAAATCCAAAATGGCGGACTTTCCTATTTATGAACCAATTTGTCTCAAACTTGAAGCTTTGCGGTGTTTAAGGTCACTCAAGCCAATTTTGTCTCAAACTTAAAAAAATCAAAATGGCGAACCCAAAATAGCGGACTATCGAATTTATGAACCGATTTGTCTTAAGGTTACTGGTCCATTTGGTAGCTATTAACCAAAGTCCCATAGATTATACTTCGTGACGAGGGTTTGCTGATGGAGGCAGGAGGTGGACAGTGGACAGTGGATCTTGAAAAAACTAAAAACTACAAAATAAATAATTTAAATCATCAGTTGTACTAAAAACTACAAAATAATTGGGACATGGATCTTCCTGCGATTCTGACGTTTGTAAAGAAATAAAAACGAGATAAAAACGAGAGTTGTGCGTTTAGTACAACTGATGATTTAAAATAATATCATTTGTTAAAAGTTTTTTTAACTATTTTTATATTAAATTGAAGTACACACTTGCGTTTTTAACATTACTGAAGGTTTTCACACAAATAGTATCTTTCATTTTGCTACAAATCAGAAAAACGTAGTATTTAAGTTTTATGTATTACAATTTTCAGCGAGCGATAATCTGTTTTATTTTTCAAATTTTTTTTATACCTAATAGTTTATAAAAACAGTTGTAAAAAATATACTTTATTTTGAAAAACAAATAGGTAGTTGTAAAAACATGTTTGACGAAAATATCGATTTTTTAAAAGTTTTTTTCGAAATAACCTTATTATTTCGAAGAATCATGTTTTTTGACGTCCCCATCTTATATCCCAAAAAATAATTGTTCTATCGAACTGATTTCATTGTACTTAAAATAGACGCAACATCGCTTTTATCTGTATGAAGTACTTTTTTAATTTGTTAAAATTGTAACAAACAAACTTATTATTTTCGTATGTACCTACGTATTTTTCCGCAATCGAGAAAAACTTTATTTATGAAAATTTGTGACAAATTGAGGCCAATATAATATGTAAAAAGATTTTATACCCATAAGAAAGTGGTTTTATGTACGCGATCTCCTAATTAGAACCTGAATAAGAACCGTACAAATTCTGATTTAGTTCAACCTGTTTTTTTAATGGATAACTGAGCGACTTTGCTTCCCAATTTGACTCTTCTAAATATAGAAATCGAACGTTTTCTTCCCGTTGCTGGGGCTGTAAGGCGTATATCACATTCGTATTTAAGTATTTAATGAAAATATCGCAGAAAAATCATAAATTTTGTTATCAGTGGATGTCGAACTTAATTGTGCAGATAACGAGAAAAGTGGAAATTGGAACGAAACATATAGGGGAGAATATAATAAATCTTACTTGGACTGATTCCAGGTCGAATATGAGAAATATGGTTTCAGAAGATAACGACAATTCCAAAAGTAGTTTTGTTTTTGAAACAATTTGAAATATTGGAATACGAGTATAATATGTGTTGTTGCAAGTAAAACATTACGTAGGAACTTTGGTAAAATTCTAGTATTGTGTAAATAAATTCAGTAAATGCTGTTACATTACATACAAGAAAATATCTATCTCATTTTAAGGGTATGCACGCCTATTCATTAAAGTAAGGGCTTTCACTTTTGCATGATATATCTATCATATGATTATATTAGGTAGATGTCAGATTAGGTAGATATGGTGAATGATATCATATCTACCAGAGTTTACGAGAGATTTTGCCAAAGCATGTCGTAACATTTCCTGTTTTTTTCTGTCCTTTCAAAATGTCTGTCCATCCGTATAGCTGTCCATCCATCTTTCTGCCGGATGTCGCTTTTTTAGTGAATACGCTATCTCAAGAGCGAAATGTTCTCAACGTAAGATTTAGCATAGTAATTGAGGATCTCTACTGTTTTTTAGCAAAATCCAACATTAAATGCCCCCGCTATGGCATTTCAACATAGTGCGGCCTCTTCATACACATCAATACACTTACCAGAACGGTAAATCGACTGAAACAGCCTTACACCACCTTGTTCGCAAGATAGAAGGGACGCTCGAGAATAAACGAGTCACTTAGTGCTTTCCTATGCATAGAGGGAGCGTTCGACAACACCCCCTTTGATGTCATTTATCGCTCCTTAACTCAGCGTGATGTGGAGCTATTAGGTCGGATCCAATTCATGCTTTCGGAAAGGAGCATCCAAGCAAAAATGCATGGTCATAAACAACACACAGTGGTTGCTAGTCAAGGCTGCCCCCAGGGATGGGTTGGGTTTTCTCCCCTCTACTGTGGAGCCTTGTAGTGGACAGCAAAAAGAGGAACCAAGAAACGAATAGAGATTACTCTTTCTAGTGTGGTTCTCAATTACCACCAGACGGTCAAATATCTGGATGTTCACCTTGATACTAAACTGTTTTGGCATGAACATATATCACGCAAAATCAGGAAAGCAACTTGTGCACTGTGGACGTGTAGAAGCGCTTTTGGTGGAAGCTGGGATCTTAATCCCAAGGTTCTCCACTGGCTTTACTGTACCATTGTCAAACCCACCTAAACTTACGGGGCCATCATGTGGTGGCCTTGTGTTGAGAGGAACTCGACAAACAAACAACTGGACAGGGTTCCAGACACTTGCTTGTTTGGGCATAACTGGGGCATTGAGAACCGCTCCCACCTGAGCTCTGGAGGTGCTATTAAATCTCATGCCCCTGCAAATATTTATTAAATTGGAATCCATGTGTGCTGTATATAGACTGCATACGTTGGACTAACTACAGGCGTGGTCTTTCGGGCACTCTCGCATGTGGACTGGGCCTCTGAGCAATGCCCAGTGCTACTCATGAGTGGTAACCATGTTCCCACTATACTATATCCCTCGAACTTCCTGGAGGATGGCAGCCCTGACCGCGAGGCGTGGGGGGCAGAGGCGTGGGGGAGCCACGACGGTAGTCCGCAACGGGACCAACTGGTATACGGATGGATCTAGGGTGGATGGACTGTTTGAATGAGTCTTTTCCGACTCTGATCAAATAATTAAATACTTTGCTCTGTCTTCCAGGCAGAGGTGTTTGCGCTTCTATCTTGTGGGCTGGAGCTGCTACCCAGACTATAACACGAGAAAATAAATACATGGAGGTTCATTATGAAAGTAAATTTATGTAACCACTGGAGTTTTTCTCAGATTGGACGATGTCAAAGTGAAAGGGAGCGTATATATGTGTATTTGCCAACCCAAGAGGTTGGCAAATATATGTATACATACATATATACACATATGATCTCAGAGTCCTGGGTTCGTCGCGTATGCTTTAAAGTCAGAAGGGGAAATCTTAATATTGATACATTTGGAGTTATCTTACCTCATTTGCTCTCATGATGTCGATGTTAATCCTGTATGGCTAAAACCTCACTTCATCACTAAGATTCACAACTAACTTTGTCGGATGATACTGAATTTCGTTGGTCAAGAGATTAATGCAAAAAACTTCAAACCAAGATATATATTTAACGTTTAACAGAATAAATTAAGACAATAAAACTTTTACACCAAAAAAGCTATGAATTTGGACACTAAACCAGATGCGTCGCGCAAATAATAAACCTATCTATATGAGAAACAAAGCTAATCACTAGGGTTCAGTAAACCTGACTCTAATAGAACAATTTTGACTAACTATCCGCTTACTAAACTATTTGATTTTGAACCCGAATTTACTGTATGAAAACCTGCCGGACTTAATAATTTTGGGTAAGATTGTTGCTTCAGTCTTCGTTGGGCGAGACCAAAGATGATCTTTCATCCCCTTTAAGTAATACCACTTACCTGGGGGTAAAATCTTAACCAATCCTACGGGACCGACTTTACCCCTTACACAATCTCAGGAAACTATTCCCGTACGCTAATGACATCTGTTTACAAAATAGGAAGTAAACATTTTACATGACATGGATAATAATTAATAATAAAATACTTATGGGGTGGCCCTTTGTACACATGAAGAGAAAACCCCATGAAAAACTCTTCTTGGGCTTTGATCCTTCATTCTCCAAAGCAATACTATTATGACATTTCTGAGATACTCTTTCTGGATTAATTAGTTAGCTGCTCCCACTTTTTTATGAAAGTATTATTCTAATATTATCCTCGGGGTAATGCTTGGCCGTTTTGAACATACCGGAAACAATAAATTAAATGACACTTCTAACGACCGGCGGCCGCTGAGGAATAACAATTTATTATTTTACAGCTTAACCTTTAAGAATCCCTGATTTTGAGACGTACCACCGGGGATCAAATAATACAATAGGACAATGGATTTTGGATATTTTACTTTTTGGTATACACAAATAAAGATAAATTACCCACGTATGGTGGACCTTCTAAGAATTCTCTAAACAATAAACAAGGGACACCGAACAATCATTGGCCTGGACTTTACCATTTTGTTAAACTTATTTCTCGAAAAACATCGTATATCCATGCTGTTTATATAAGTTTATCAGTAGAATATAGAAAGCAAGTTCCTCTTGAGGTTCCACAGCGTTCACACTTTGGCTCATTCTTGTTAAGTGTATTTGATAATGCTACACAAACTATTTACTCAGCAGCTCCATGTTTAAACATATACATGAAGCTATTAATATTAAATGCCTATTTAAATATGTAATTAGACTCAATATATACCTAGACGTTACATGTTATGGAACATAAATATTCTTATTAAATATATTCAAAATTACACTAAAATAGGGTCTACCAAATATCATTCATTCCCTCCAGTTTTCATGTGTTTTATAAGTTGTATAAATAATATTATTCCACATTAAAATATTCCTTGTTCGTTATGCCGAGCAGGGTCTCAACAATTAAGTATCTATGTAGATAGGTGTGCTTCTTGAATTAATTGAAATATAGCTTTGTACCACAAATATCACAATCAATCTTCATATATCATCTTAAATTTTTAGATTGAAGATGATGTAATGAAGATGTTTTAAATAGTCATAGTTTTGTGACGACAATCAATAAATTCTTCAATTTTAACCAAGCTACATGACTCTACTGTGCACTGGTCAGACCCAATCAACGGTGTTCCACTGTCTGGAATCCTTATTAAGCCACTCACAAATTAAATATTTAATAATAATAGTTTCAAAAGATATTTGAACAGGTTCAAATAACATTATGTATTCTGTAATCTGTACGGAGTGCGGATCAAAATTCTGCTGCACCTAAGGCCCATTGGACCCCCTGTGCCATGAATTTAAACTTGTATAAACTAAAATTTAAAATGTGTAGGAAGGCTAATGATCTCCCAAAATACATTCTCTGGTTGATGATATGGCAAGACATTTACAAAATACATGTTTGGCCGTCTCATCTTCTTGTTCACATCCTCTACAGGTCGGTGCGTCACTTTGCCTTATATTAAAGAGGTGCTTCCTTACCCGGAAGTTTTCCCTAGATATTGCCAGATAATTCCTTGCTGTCTCTTCGCTGGGATATCTCAGGAGATTTCTAGCCAGCCGATAGCTATTTGTTTCATCCCATAGCTTCTTAAATTTCTTATGGGTGTTTTCCTTGATCATTGGTGGTGTAGCAAAATGGTAAAGTCCAGGCGTATAAATTTGTCGAGGAGTATAACATAGACCCATAGATAATGCGTTTATCTTTTTGTTTATTGTTTTGGAAATTCTTAGAAGGTTTAAATCGAGTATTGGTAATTTAGTTTTCTCGGGTAGGAAAAACACATGTGTGTCGTCCAAAAGATAGTACCAAGCACAATATCTAAACCCCATTGTCCTTATTGTAACATAAAGTAGCTCTCCTAAAATCCCGGGTGGCACGAATCATAAAAGATCGACAGTAAAATAATAAATTATTATTTAGGTCCTTTTTGCAGTTAGACGTGTCACTTAATTTATGCTGTCTGGTATTAGTATATCCAATAATAAACAAATAATCGGATTTCTGGAAGAAAATATTAGAATAGTACGTAATAGTATATATAATGTACTGAGCAGCTAACAAATTGATATCTACAGAAAGATTATCTCAGAAATATCATAATTGTATTGTTTCGAGAAATAAAGAACTAAGTAGGCCTAGAAGAGTTTTTTAGTGAGATTTTCTCTTCATATATGTAGGTAACGAGCATCCCACAATGAACACTTAAAATATTGTTGGTCAAGTGTTTAAATTTATAACTTGTTTAGTGTAAATGATTTATTGTTTGATAACTTAGTCTGTTAAATATGTATTATGTTCCTGTGTTATTGGACTTAATCTCTCGATCAACGAAACCTGGCAATATACGTCATAATTAGCTCGAGAATTTCAGTGGCTTTGGTTAATATTAAAGTGTTAAATAAAGGATTAACATCAACTACCTAGTCCGGCCCAATGAGATCACATGAGGTAAGAGATATTTTTAATTTCTAACTTTATCTCCTGCGAACCCAAGACTATGTGATAATATATCTGTACACAATATGTATGTATATATTTTTTGCCAACCAAAAAGCTCCCTTTCATCGTCCAATGCGATAAAAAAAACCAATGGTTACAGTTGTTGGATGCAATTGGTAATGTACTCGACGGACCAGGCCCAAGAATTTTCAGACTGGCTACCTTCTTGATTAGTTTGTCGTTGCATTGTGAATGTCCTTTTAGCTAATATTAGGGAGATGATATTATTCTGACAGGCTCTCACAAGCACTTAGTGATATTCTCATGTTGATCCTTTAGTTACTTTATAATTTTCCAGGGCCTTTAGTGATTTTCTACTGTCTGTGTAGATTCTGATTGTCTTACCGGTTATTTGTATGTGAGCAATCTCTCCCCCGGCTATGGTTATACCTGCAAGTGCTGTTTGTACCACACTGGCAATCCATAGTCCACTAATTTATAAATATATTAATTAATTTCAAGAAACATTATATTTTTAATCTTGCTTTTACTGTTGGTTATAATTAGTTCTTTATTTCATTTGAAAAACGAAAATTTTCCTCGACAAAGTCAGTTTTATGCGCCCTAATATTTTCTAGATCTTGGGGATTTATTTGTAACAGCTTATTTTGGGGTATTTTAAATATATTCGGAAAATATTTTAGTCAAATAAATTTATTAAAATCCACAAATAACAAATCATAATCTACGAAAATAAAAATTGCAATGTGGATTTTTTGAAAAGTCCTGAATTTGACTTTTTAATTTCGACTGGGGAAATTGAGCCACACGATCAGGAAACCCTGCTCTGATTGCAAATAAATCTCGGGTAGGTGACGGTGATTGTAATCTGTTGAACAATATTGTTATTAAAGTGCTTATAGTGCTTATAGTGCTTTAGTGCAGTGTCATCATCTGTCCAGATCTTCATTTTCTGTGTGCGCTAGTTGAATTCACTTATATTGATTCGCCAAATTATATTATTGAACAGATAGAACAGTAAGTTTGTTCTGCGTAAAAACTATAATTATTACTATATTAAATATTAGGCCGTTGTTTTTACAACCTCGAATCGATAAAATAACTGATACTTATTTCGCAAAGTTTTACAAGTTTTTAATTAGGAGTTTATTGCTATCATCAGAACCTTTCATAACTTCTTATTATTTGCAAACTCAAACCAAAGTGAGTTTATTACAATTTGCATGATAGCTAAAAAGTTCTTGCCGCTCCTAAAAAGTTACCGTGTTTTCGTTCTTTAATGTATAATTAAAATATATTCTGTAAATGAGGGCACCCCACCTGTCTAGAGAGATTTGTATATTTCAATTACCTTCTCACAATTGAAAAGAAAACTGACTGCTTCATATTATAGTCTAGGTTGAATTTATTCTAGAAAAGAAAAATATATTATTAAGTATTTATTCACTGCAGAACGAGCCGCTGTGTCTTAAATTAATTATTGGCAACATGTAAGCTGTAGGCTTAAACATATAAGTATTTCTTTATTACGAGTATATGTGTGATTGCTTTCGAGAAAACTATTACTTATCTTATTTTTTGAAAATTGTTGACTACTCTTATTATTTGTTTTTTACTAGCTACATGTTGCCTTATCAAAGCCATATAGCTACATTCCCATTGCCGATATACCGATACAATATACTTTCTTGTTTAAACCTAATTAGATATCTGACGTATACGTAGTCAATTATATTGGATATAGAACTTATTTTAATGGATTTATTAGGCATTTGTCAACATTTTCAAGAAAAAGCTGATTTTAGATTAAGTATAAAAACATATCCCAAATATAACGAATTTAGTAATATAAAATTATCTTCTCATTTTCATATGAAAACGCATTTTCATTGTACACCGAAGCAAATTCGTATAAGGAATAACCTAACATTTTTGTAAATAACGGTAGATAGTGGTAGCGATATTTTTTCAGTTACCGAGTATATACCACGATGTTGAAAGAATTATTGTACTGATGGGCCGCCCAGACGAGGAATAAATAAAAATGTAATTGGAGCATGGACGTCAACTGGAATCGTACCCATAAATCATTCGCGTTTAATTATGATTACACGGGATTGGGCTTACAATTTTTTTTTCATGTTCTATAGCATTGAAATTTATGATTTTCCTTTTTATAATTTAAAGCAAATTTGTTCACGGGAACAATCAGTCACTCTCAGACTACAAAGCAAACAGAAATAACTGAGCAGTATTCTATTCCACATCGCCATATATTATTTTTTTTTGCAGAATTTGTGACCAGAAAGTATTTATTATATAAGCAGATATTTCGTCATCAAATATCACCAGATATATATATATATATATATATATATATATATATATATATATATATATATATATATATATATATATATATATATATATATATATATATATATATATATATATATATATATATATATATATATATATTGTAATATGTGCAATAATTATTAATTTTCAAAAGTTCCACTGGTGTGCGATAATTGTTATAATATGATTATATAGATACTTATGAAAGACATTTATCAAATTGAAATTTGTGATATATGAAATGTTCTAAACGTTATTGTTTTTAGATTGACATAAATTGAGATAATAACAGTGAGCATAGCGAAGAAACGTCTGATAAGTTTTCAGGATGCCCATACTATTTCTTCCCTATTGAATCCTTCCTGTGGGCGGCAGTTATATACACTAATTTATAATTCGAGAAGGATCACTGCGAATAAGAGTACCCTATAGTCATTATGGGGGGGGGTCCAATTAGGTGTATGTCATTTTTTGCGCGTTTAGAATCTTAAGACTGACGTAATTTTCTAAGAAGTATTTATGTATGGCTAATTTTATTATCATATGATGATGCAAATAAATAAATTAGTTCTGATTCTTAGAAATATCCTACGCAAAACCTACGTTTATTCTAATACATGGGACTAAGCTTCTGGTACAATTTATACTTAAAACTAGCAATGTCTGAGATGGCTGTCACCTTATAAGTTTTAAGTTAATCCTTTAATTTTGCGATGCACAACACTTAGCACTAATTTCTACGACACTGGTTTGTTAACAGCTGATGCTGGGCTCTGATGGTGTCATCTACCGAACGTCACCGTAATATTTGGAATGCTGCTACCACTTGACTATTATTTACTCTGGAACGCCTCAACTGTGGATCGTCAGATTCTGCACTTTTACTGCTTATTTACAATTAGAACTTCTTCCTTTTCCTTTTCTTCTCACCAAATTATTCTGCAGGCTGGGGACGCTACCAGGACTCCACTTCTAACGTCTTAGTTTCGAGGAAAACACTTGATAAGCAGTTATTTCTGCTTTAAAGCTTTTCCCTCTGGTACTCAACTTGTTAATTTTCTCTAGTTTAACTATTAAATTTTAATTGATGTTAAATATTTAATACACTGGTCTTATGCCCATAAAAATGCTAGACGAGGACAAATATGGTTGCAGAATGCTTTGGATCGAACACGTCTCTAAGCAAGAATATCCAGAATCGGTGAAATACTTAAGTCAATTTACGAATGTAAATTATCATGTATTTTCGTACAGTTTACAGTTTTACATACAGTTTTGGATCAACAAATGTTATATCGGTTGTTCATTATTCAATATATAAGAGTCTCCAATTACTATATAAAAAGAGCACGTGGCATAAAATCGCAGTGTTATTAGTACTTATATAGATTGCTTGTAAGTACCTATATAAAAGTTTTAACAAATATTTTTAGCTATTTGTACGACATGTGATATGAGGAGCATTCAGAGATTAAAACGATTCATATGTCTTTTTGCTCTATACCTTGTACTACACGACTTTAGATTATTAAGATTTTAAAACAAATTAATTTTCTGCAATGATCACATCCTCGAAATATTCAATAAACTCCACAAGTAATATACGAAATAAATTTCTGAAAATTAATTTCTGCAATCTCAGATTATATAGTCAAATAAACCGCATTAAAATAAAATTAAAACACGCAATTAAGTTTATCCTCAACAACATAAAATTCAATATCTGAACGTGACCCAATGCTGAAGGATAGAAATGCGAAAACGGGACTTCCATATCCCTGCGCCAATACAGAATATATAAGAAAACTATTAAGTGGAATGTTTACGACGACTTTGATACTACCAAACGTCTAGGGAGAATAATTTATTTTCGTTCCATAATAAATGTTGTAAGTATCAGTGCTGGATATAATTGAATTGGTAGCGTTTCCGCTACCAAATTATTTACACAGTGTAGCTCAGATTGACACAATGTATTTCACATATTGCCAAAGACTGTAAAAAAAAGTCACATTTATAAATCTAAAATAATAATTTCTTGGATAGATTTGTTATATTTTGCGACGTTAACGTTTCGCTAGTGACATGAATTGGTATCTGGGAATGAAATTGTAGATATTCAGCTCTACGACACTATGAGTAAGTCACTAGGTGCGCCCTCTGTCATTCATGATTTGGATGCCAGGGAATATGATGACAGGTTTCTTTGCAGCATTGCTGATTTACCATAGACCGTTAATGACACTAATGACAGTTTTTCTTCTTTCTCTCTGGAGTTCAGGTCATTATTTCGTTCTTACTTCACTTTACATTTGGTTACTTAGAATATTCGTTGGATAATATACATTGCACCCTGGATTGTGTCTTATCTGCAGACCATCGATACCGTTCGTTCGTTACCCTTAGGATTTAGATGTCAGAAAGACTCACCTTGCCAGGACACTTACTTTCAGATAAGCATAGTTTAGTGTATTAAGAGCCACACCTTTTTTTGTATACGTAATTTCTCTTGTATTGGTGTGCCCCATGTCAATTTACCTGAATTTTCAATTTCAGATTTAAAATTTACTGAATTTTCAAATTCAGACAAATGTATTAGCTACTCGGATGTCACTCTGCTTTGTCAATACACAACAACCTGCGTATCTAGAAGCAAATTCTGAAGCCCGTATGGACTTATGGCATCTAACTCTGGGGATGCAATAAGAAATCTAACATTAAATTAATTCAAACGCTTCAGAATAAATTACTTTGAGGCATCGTCAAAGCGCGGCGCCGTGGTACATTTGCAATGAAGACATCCATCGTGATCTGATATGCCTATGGTTGAAGATGAGATTAAGAGGTTTGCAGGCAAATATCAGAAGAGGCTAGAAAACTACGAAAACGTCGAGGTCATATCACTCCTCGACAACAACGGACTTGTGCGAATAATAAAGAGACTAAAACCGTTCGAATTGGTAGTGGCACTGAAAGTGCCTAGAATTCTAAGCCTATCTAAGCCTATATAGAATTATATGTCTATCACACGAACCAAGTGTCATGTGCAGTGTGTCACTAGATACTCGAATAGGTCTAGTTATTAAGAGAAAAAAATGATATGTATTTAATCTAGTTACAATGTCCAACGTCAAAAAAAAAACAATAATATTATGACGTTCTGTGACAGTTATTAGTAGGTATAATATTCCATGGTTTTAATGCTTCATATAACCCATATATTACTTCATGTGCCAATTCGATGATGTTATTCCGATCGAGACGTTCTTAATTCCTATGTAAATTTTTCACTTATAATGCAGAACTTCTATACATTCTTTTGATAAGGCGTTAGGTATAGAGCCCTTTGTAATGTATTTTTGAGCTTCGTTTTACGTTTTTCCCTGAGGTGGAAGATCCACCCACTTTTCTTTCAATCAAGCTACAGTACCTTGCTTTGTCCCTCATTTTAAAAATAAATATGGAAAATTATGCACAATAGAATTTTCTCAATATGAGTGAACTATAGGGAAACAATATTAAATTTCTTTTATTATTTTTGATATATTGTATCCTGATACTCTTGAGTAAAAAGTAAACACAACTTTCCTGTGTTACAATATTGGTCGTGAGGAGAAAGTATTTCATAATAATATGCTACCTTACCTTACGGCGGCGGCGTAGCTCGAGGCCATCAATATCCACCAAAGAGTCTTTATTTTCATTTTCCAAAATAACATGTTTTTCTTTTAAAGAAACACATTTCTATATTTTAAGTTCTCCTTTAAGCTCTGTATGAAAACTAAGAATTAAAAATCGGCAAGGCAGAAGAGGCATGTTTAACTGCAGTTTTAGTTTTTTCATAAACGTTGTCTGTATCTAGCAAATCCAGGGATTTGTATTCATTCAATAAATAATTTTATGTGTTTAAGTACCTACTCCCGTGATGTGTAAAAATATATATATGTTTTGTTTTAGACAATCGTCTTCATACTAATATTGTCCTTGAAGACTATAAAAAATTCTTGATCAAAAGTTGAATGATATGGATATATAAAAATTGTAAATATAGATGCCAAGAACCTAATATACATCGTACTAAACATTTTATAGCATTTTTGGGGAATAATATACGGGCCTATTTGCGAATATGTGGGCTATATTTTACGAGGCTGGGAAAAATGCGGCGGCACTTTTTGATTTAGGACCGTATTCGTGGCGAGGACTGAGATTAATATAATATCGGCGCGATATTATAGACACGCCTGGACCGCGCGTCTTATCGTGTTCTATACTCACTCTTCACCGTTATTTGTGGATAATTTGGTAGGAAAAAGTTTTTCATTATATTTAATCGGAAGCCTAAAAGAACACCCGATAAAGATGATTTAATGCGATTTATTTTTCACGATTAATTCCTTAATAATGTGGGAGTTACTGCAACCTTTGAAAAGGAAAAATCGATTTTTTATTACTAAATTATTAAATAAACGTCACGCTTACATCTAATAAAAAATGGGTGTATTTTTATCGGTCACCAGGTTTGTGGTTTTGATTGTCAAATAATTAGAACCTGTTGACACCAAGCTATTCCAAACGACCCGGAAACGTAATTAGTCATCAAATAACTAGATTTGTCTTCTGAATGATAGATCTGTCACCAAGTTATTAACACTAAACTATTCCGTAAATAGTAATTAGTAATTAGTAGTAACGTAATTAGTAATTAAATTAGTAGATTAATTCAAAGAATGGTAGATCTATCATCAACATGTTATATAAATACACTTATGACCCCTTGGAGTATATTCAATAGCGATTTAAAGTGGGCAATGAAAGTTTGCCTAAGCTAGCTCAGCTCTTAATAAAAATTAAAATAAAATTCAAATTAAATTAATGAGTTCGGCGATTACCGAAGGAACTAATTACCGTGGACGCCCTGACTATACGCAACTAACTCAGGTAGTCCCCAAATTCTCCTGGCTATCAAATACACTCTGGCATTTTCTGTAATGTTTGGGGAAAAGAAAAATAATACAAACAGTATACTTATTACTAGGTTTACTTTACAATTTAAAAATGGTGATACTTAAAAAAAGAATTCAAAAGTTTACCAAAAATGTGGTATTATACCTGGAAACGCAGCAAATACATAAACAGCTTATACAGAAAAACGGTTTAAACATCAAAGTGCACCTTTCCGCAATCTATATATATATATATATATATATATATATATATATATATATATATATATATATATATATATATATATATATATATATATATATATATATATATATATATATATATATATATATATATATATATATAAAAATAGTGAGGCAATGCCTACCTAAAGAGGTTGCTTAATCAGCGGGAGTAACCAGGTGAATACTTTGTTAAAGGATAGCTGAGGGCTCGTACTAATCTTATATTTTAAAACGTACACACTAGCACACTAGCAATATCAAGTCAATATGTAAAACTATGCTTATCTGTAATATGCCACGAGTCTTCCAGGAATGTGATTTCAAAAGTGATTCCAAAAGAGGTGGTATGAAAGCAGGTGTAAAAGAAAAGGTGGTGCAAAAAGGTGGTATGACCTACACTCGCCGAAAAACAATGAAGACCTGTAATACAGTTAGTACAGCTGTAAGCTAGCTGCACATCATTTCACAGAAAACCATAATTTCAACTTTGATGATATACGCATATTAGATAAAGAAACTAACTACAATAAAAGACTTATCAGTGAAATGGTGTGTATACAGTCACATAGCCCTTTAACGGCGAATAAAAGTACCGACACTGATAATCTAAGCATTATTTATAATAACTTAATAAAAAAACACATAACAATGAAAAAACTTAGTAGCAGTTGTTCTTATTATATACCTTCATTGCATACTTTGTAGTTGTCTAGCAGAGAACAAAATTATTAACCTGATTTAAAACATTGTTTAATATATGTTGTAGTATAATATTCTTATTTATTTATTGACAATAAGCACTATCTGCCTTACTAAGGGATTGTCTCACTAGATAAGTGGCTCACGTGTTTTAATATATAATATAATTAAAAAATATTTTGCAGTGATAATAGCTTAATGTATTTAAAGTTTTTAACATAGATGTTCTTTAAAAAATGTTTTTAAATTGTTTATACACATTGTAGGTATGTTATTTTTATAGACGATCTTAAAATGTAATTTAAATCGCTTATTTATATACGTATTATAATATCTTCTTTTGTAGTCGTCAAGAAGCTTTTGAAATAATAATAATAGCAATAAAGCGAAATGCGACGTAGTGGGAAATCTCTAATTTTATTTCTATCCTATACCGACGAAGAAAACACTTGATTGTTACAATTTATTCTAATGTAAATACTTTTGTTGTCTCATAATTCATTCTGTTAAAGTTTAAATACATTTTGTTCTGATAATAATTGAACTAATTTATCTTCAGTCATTGATGACTTGCCCTTCCATATATAATAAATAACACGCGAATATCAGTGGCTACTTAAGGTATAAATACAAAGGATTAGCTCAAATTACCCAAATCCATAGAAATGTGAATAGCGAAGGTAATTGTAAATTTAGAGCATTTGCGAGAACCCACGACGTTGACCTATCAAGTTAAAATATCCCTTTCGAATATCGACCAAATATGATAATCCCTGTGGTTATAAATATAACTTACATCACCCTAACTATTGCCCCTCCTCAAGTGGATCGGGTCTTGTTACTGCGCACCGCATAAAACATCGCAGTGGGCAACTTTACCTGTGCCACGGCGTGATTTTCGTTCATGCTATGGCGTCTGTATTTCTATTTTTTATTTTGCATTCTTTTGTTTTCTTTCTGTTTTTCCATTTGTTCAAATTTTATCTGTTATGGGTGGCGGGAAGCTAGGGGGTGTAAAAGTAGTTCAGGAATGGGTACTCGGCGGGATGTCTAAAAATAGGGATTATTGTTGTTTGTATGTTGGGGTTAGTGTGGTGCATTAATCTTTGTATAAAGTGAGGTATTATCCGGCTTTCTATGAAATTTTCTAACAGTGGGGTATATGTGTACCTCAAAGTACACCCCTAGATATGTTAGTCCTGCTATGTTTTTTATATTTATATTATTGATATAGATTTTAAGGGTTGGTAGGTTTCTTTTCCTTGTGAAGACTACGACTTGCGTCTTAGTCTTGTTTACGTGCAACCCCCAGTTTTCGTGGTAAGTGGTAAACTACGTGTCGTCGCAATTATCGCTGTATCGTCCGCGTAAAATGCAACAGTTGTCCTATGGTCCGTTGGGTTGGGTATGTCGTGTGTATAGATATTAAAGAGTGTTGATCCCGAGGATGATCCCTGTGGGACCCCACCGGGCGGGATAAGGAGGCTTTCTGATTGACTGCAACTATGAAGTGGCGATTAGACATATATGACTGTATTGTGTTAATAATACGCATTGGATAGTGCGCGACGTGTAGCTTCTATAGCAGTCCATGGTGTCAGACTTTGTCGTATGCTTTTTCGAGGTCTAGAGAGACAACCCCTGCCAGTTGACCACGATTTAGATTGGTGGTAATTTTCTCGCAGATACGATACAGCTGCAGGTCGGTGGAATGTTGTGGTAGGAATCCGTATTGGAATTCGCTCATGACGTTATGTGTCTGAGCGAACTCCATTACTTGGAAGTGGATAAGGGTATCTAATAACTTACATATGGATGGTAGAAAGTTGATTGGGCGATAGCGAGTTGGACCTGTGTAGGATTTATTCGGTTTATGTATAGGCGACCTTAGCTGTCTTCCAATATGTGGGTTAATAGGTTAGTCTCAAGCAGGAATTGAACAGGTTTGTGAGGAACATTACTGTAAGGTGGGGTAGGTTTTTGAGGGAGTAGTTGGGAAGATTGTGTAGACCGGGTGCTTTTCTCTTTCTTATGGCTCGTATTACTCCATATACATTCTCTGGTGAGAAGAATACGGGGTCATCCGTGCTATTTAATTGGGTGTTGCCCAATGTTGAGTTTTTCAATGAATTTTTTTGTTTTTGCGTTATTGATTTTTTCGATATTGTTGGGCGTAAATTGATTCGCGAATTGCGATGAGAAGCACTCGGAGAGGGCCGAGTGCTTCTCATCGCATGTGTTTGAATATTATGACTGGTACTGATAATTGTTAGCATTAGAGATTTGTTCGTCGTGAAGATTCTGGGGATAAAATAAGGATCTTCTGGATGGGATTCTAAAGATTCTAATGTAACAGTTTTTGTTGCCTAACTTATATGATTTACCTGTGACACGCTGGTACTTCAACTATGCCGATAATATATAGGTAATGTAGGTATACCACTTACTAATGTATTATTTCTAGGTGCACTAACATATTTTCATTCTTAGTGCAAGATTGGTTCAAAATATTTTATGTAGTAAGTATACTGTGAGTTGAGTTCATCGGATGGCATGAAATTTTAGTACCTCAGCAACCGGTTTTAACAGGGTTTCGATATAAAGGAAAAGTTACTTAGTTTAGAGAGTATTACCATAATGGATAAGGTTAGTTAAGCATTTAAACTGCCAAAGTTTTATCAAAAGCACAATGTGCGAGGCCCATTTTTGAGGAAAGTTATTCCATCGCCTGAACTATCCTTGACATGACAGATCCATTACCAGGCGATTTTCCTGTGTACAACATTCTCTATCACGGCCTTTTCGCGAAAGTAACATAACAAAGCACATGCCGCTTTGTAGATCTAAACAATTCTAAACCCTTTAGCAGCTTACGTGTGAAAAGTGGGACAGCGGCAAGTATTACAAAATGGGCAATGCTATTTATGTAGGTATGTCACATTTATGATACAGAATTTAGGGACATATCGGAAACATTTAACAGAATATAATTGTAATGAGAGGAATGTAATGTAATGAGAAAATTAGCTGCATTAGAGATATTTTTTTCAATGAGGGCCGCTTTCATGGCCGGAAATCATGCTGTTATACTCTCATTGCTCTCATCAATGAGTCGCTTATTTAAATTATTACAAAATAATACAAAAAATAATGAGGAAAACAGAAATAGGGAAAAACGAAAAATCAAAACAACAATAATTAAATCAAACAAAAAATAATTTAAGCAAATAATATTTTAAAACAAGCAAAATCAAATAAAAACATACAACACAATAATATAGGTTTAGGCTTCTTTTTGTGAACACACAGGCCCATGATTTTGTAAATAAGTAATATAACTAAGTGAAGCATAACACCCGTCTTTCCTCAAACACACCTTCCACTAACAATAAGCGAGATAACAACAGACATAATAACAGACTAACCCAGGAGCACGCAATAAAACAAAACGTAATATGCGGAGAAAGTATCTCGCGAGAGATAGAGGCCATCGCAAATCAGTAATGGCGGAGAACTGAGCACTTCACGGAGAAACCCATCATGTACTTTATTTTGAAATTTACGTATAAATTATAACTTCTATAATAACCACTCGCTATCTAGATATGTTTCCATGATTATTATATCCTTCGCTGAGAAAGTCGAAGAGTATATTGCATTTGATTGGGTAAAACTAAAATCGCCAACTATTGCAGAGCAAAAATTGTTGTACCAATGTTACTGAACAAATTTTTAACAACTTTCAAAAATTGGCATTCTTGGGATCGCTGATCACGAATTTTATGTCAAAATCAATATTCATGCCATTTATGGTTCGATTCGACTAAAAATCTGTATCCTCGACGTTTTATCGGTAGCAGATCATGGACTTGGAAAAAATAATAATATACAAGAAGGCGCCCCCAAGATGACCCCCTTGATATTTTTAAAATAATTGTACAAATAATATCAGATGCTCAACATTAGACACCAAAGAAAAAACAAGCACGTCCGTCCATCAAGCTAAAATCTTTCAAATCTAATCAAAGTTAAATCTTTGAGTTTTATTCCAAACTCGACACTCCACAGTACTGGAGAATATTGTCATTAATGGTCTGAAGCGACTTAAAAAATCTCTATTTCAGGGTTTTTAGTGGCATATTATGAAGTTATGTCAAAATTAATATTAAAGATGGC